>JAADXW010000831.1:0-15208 GCA_023337975.1 Phytopythium ostracodes
AAACTGTCGGCAAGCGCTCTGCCGCGCAACAAAACGTTCAATTGGCTGCTTGCACAGCAACGCATTGCTGTCGAATACGCCATTGGCATCATAAAGGCTCGGTTTCCAGTACTCGACGGTAATAGGGAGCGAATTAGAGAGGAAGACGATCTTCTCTTCGTCTGTAGGAAGATCGCGTGCTGTCTAGTGCTGCACAATTTTTTTGTATTGACGTGCAGGATACAGCGCATGAATACGGCGGGACCTCGTGTGCCAGCGACACTAGCTCTGGGGAACTTGGAGACGGGGCAACCAGCGAAGGCGACACTTGGGAAAGCAACCCCAGCGAAGAGTTGCGCATCTGTGTTCAGGAAATTGTACTTCAACATAATGGATACGGACAGTAATCAGAATGTTTTATCGCATGAAACGCGACGTCTTCCGGTTATTACCGAATGCAAAGAGAGAAAGAAAGATGTACCGAGAGAACGCGAGAGCGAAAGCGAGCGAGAGAGATAAAGCCGTACACTCGTAGATCTACAGTAGGTGTGCTGGTGCTCAACTGTAGATGATCACACGCACTCTCTCACAACCAGCTTGGCAATTACCACACAGGCAGTCGGTAAATCACATCATGTCGTAAATCATATACACAATAAAACAAATTTTCTGCGAAAGGGAACATGTATTAGCCGATGAGCTTTGATGAGACCGTTCGATCTACTGACTATCAAGAAACATGTTGGCCTCCTGGAACTCGGCATCTAACTTCTATGAGAGAAGCTCCATTTTTTGAGCCATCAGCGCAAAGTGGGCCTCCATCTTCTTTTCCTTCAAGCGTAGAGCCACTCCCTAAAGCTCGACTTGCTCGCGCCGGAGCTGCAACTTCTCCTCGCGAAGCTGCAGCTCCACCTTGTGCCTATTGGAGCGCGCCTCCTCGCTATCCTCTCGCATTGCGCTGAGCATGCGCGCGATAGGCGACCTCTTGGCCCCCTCGACAGAGCGCTTCCGTGCTGTGCTCTCCAACCGCGAAGCCTCACAAGTCAACGCAGTTGGGGAACACTGCTGAGATGGAGCGCTCACGTCAGCGACGGCCACATTCATCATCGGCGTCGACGCGACGCCTGTCGAGTCCTGGAGGCCGAGCTGCGTCTGGCCGAGCTCCATGATGACAGGAGGGACAAAGTTGTGACGCATTCCAAAGATTTCATCGGGCTCATAGTAGTACTTGCACTTTTTATTGAGCATCTGTTAAAAATAAAAATGGTAATCGTCGAGTGAGCATCGAAACACCGCAAAAGACAATTAAAGCATTAACCTTTGATTGAGAACGGGTCGCTCTCCTTCACGCCGAGTCCGGAACGACTCAGCTTCGCCTTGTACTCCTTGTACGCTGACTCCAACTCGATGAACTTGGACTTCACTTGGGTGACTGTTTTGCCTGGCACAACAGCGAGCGCATTTTGGTAGAACTTAGCTTTTACACCAGTGGTGTAAAGCTCCAGGTTAGTTCCGAGGTAGGCGATGAGCGCGAGCTCCTCTCCTTGCTGCCACTTTTTATTCCCCATTTTGCAGAATGGCCGATTGAGCTGGTGCCGTTGGTCCTAGCGTCGTTGGGCCAGTGCCCCAAGGAATGGCCGAGCTTTTTTGAAATTCTCACCAATAGAATCAAACCTACCCAGATTTATTGGCATGAATACTAGCCAATAATAACAAAGCTTTCGGCGGCTGTAAAAAAAAAATTCTGCAGATTTCAGAGCGAATAGACGGGGCATTCAGGTTTGATTTGATTGGCCAATTCCAAACACTTCTTACTTTCCGAACGTGAGAACCCCTAATATTTAAGCTTCTCCGGGCAGCGCATGCCATTAGTTGTATAATTGTCAGTTGTAGCTCGCATAGAGTACTTTATTACTTGAATAGTCATGGAGACAACTGTAGCCATCCCAGTTGATCTACTCACCAGTCATCGTCATCGTCATCATCATCATCATCATCGTCGTCGTCGTCGTCATCTTGGACGGTGGCAATAGACGAGCGTGCTGGTGGGAGCGCTCCTGTCTTTGTGATTTCCATGGGCGACCCGCGTGATTTAATGCTTCCTGGCGCGTCCTCCACGGTAGCTGGCGAGCTTTTCGCGTTGCGGGAAGGGGAAGCGACGACGTCGGGCGCGAATGTGACTTTGGTCGGCGTCCTCTTCTTGGACTTCGGTGGATGAGACGCATTGCGACCACCGTCCTCTTCTTCCTTCTTAGCGCTGTTACTGTCGCTTTGGGCGTCTTCATCTCGGGCAGTGGTGTCGCGACTGGTATCACAAAAGGTTGCTCTCATCAGCACAAGCACTCGACCAAAGACCCTCAATACGACTGATTTACCCGCTCCGTGGTCGCTTGGACGCGAGAAGACTCGCAAATCGTGAGCTCGGGATTTGCGGCGAAGACGTCTCCGCCTCTTCACCATCCTCCGTCGGGCGCTGAGCGTCTTGGTCTGAGCTTGACGATGCAGTCGCCCTTGCCGCGTTCTTCTGGACCAGCCTGCTCCACTGCCACCGGCCAAGGCCCGTGGCTTCCGGCCCCTCGCTGCCACCATCAGAATTGGTAGTATTCTTACCCGACATGATGCTGGCAACGGTCGAATTCACCGGCGGGTTGCGATGGACGACCTGGCGCTGCGAAAGGTACGACAGCTCGGTCGACGTGTGACGTACCGTGTCGTGCTGAAGGATGTGCGCGTGTTGCGGTGATTCAGGCGCGCACTCCTGCTCCTCGACCGCTTCTTGCTCCACTTCTTGCTCTCTTGCAGCGTTGAACTGTTGCACCGCCGCCTCATAAGAGCTCGCGGTGTGCGACTTGGGGAGGAACACGCGCTGGAGGTTGTGAGGAATGATGGTCAGGTAGCTCTCGCCGCGGGTCGACACGGGTGTGAAGACCGACACGTTGCGCAGCAGGATACCAGCTCCCTCGATCAGCGCCGGCCCGATCTGCTCGACGATCTCGCGGTGAAAGTAGCCTTCGATCTCGCCTGTCGGGTCCTGTTAACATATCAAACGTCGAGCACAGCGTCAGCAGCAGGCAATGCTTTTGCGGCTCGAGCACTTGGCGTACATGAAATACGGCGACAATCTCTTCGTCAACGTAGCGAGCAGACTTGACGAGCAGCAGCAGCTATCCAAAGACAAATCGTGAGCGCAAACGCATACGGCATGTACCATACATCTTGGCTCAACAACATAGTTACCTGCGGTATCTTGGGAGACGTTTGGTCGTCTTCGAGTATCTGCACGACCGTGTGCTTGAGCCGACTCACCTTGATCCCACCTGAAAGCGAATAGAGCGCACACAAACCATCTTGTATCAGCATCGTCACCATACCGGAACCGCGGACATGCAGCTAGCTAGCTTGAGCTCACCGTAGACGCTGCCGGGCGAGGTCGCTATGCCGAGGAAGCTGCACATGTCGACCCATGCGCCGTCGTCGAACACGGTCGAGACGGCGATCGAATACCGGTCCGAGTTGCCGCTCGCGAAGTTACTCAGGCGGTGGCTGCCGTTGTCAGCCTCGAGCCTGCAGCGTTGCGGTGCAGTAACGCGTCAGGGTCGACAGTCAACTCCTCCACCTTTGCAATGGCAGCACCCAACGCTCTGACGCACTTACTGGTCAGCCTGCTTCTTCATCACGTCCTGCAGCGGGCCGGGCACCTGGCGCACCCACTTGAGGATGCTCTGCTGCGACTCAAAGTCTGTCAAAGCGAGTCCTCGATCAGCCTTGCGTGGCAAAACCTTCCGAACGTCAAGCGACAGCGGCTTCCTTACCGTCGTCGTCGCGGTGGCCTCGCCTCTTCCCAGACGTCCGCGCGCTGCCCGCCGACGCGCCAGGCGCGCTCCTCAGTCTTCGGCCCGCATGCGAGCGCTCCGATACCTCGTCGGCGGCCTCCACGTCGCTCCAGTCGTCGTTTGCGTCCGCCATGCTCCCAGGGAGTCCCAGCGTCAGTTGATGCGCATTTTGGTCCCAAAAGTGTTCGTGTATAGTATACAAGTGTGAATCAAGTATATCCGGATATAATGTAAATGGTATTTTGACTATGATATACACCGGTACGAGTATACTTTTGGAAACGCGACCTTTCGAGCACCGACTTGATGGTGCACTTCTTCAGCTGCGACCTTTGACTGGGCGATTCCTACATTGACGCGACTGGGAATGGGGACGACGGCATCGAGTCCGTCGCCGCTGGCGCCGGCCTTCCAGCGCATGAGCAGCTGTGCGCGCAGCCTCGTCCTTGTGTCGTTGGTGGTTTCTCTGACTGACGCCGTCCGTCGGCTTTGCAGGGGACCTGAAGGCGGCGCGTCGACTGCTGCAGGACTACAAGGACAAGGACCTGGACTTTGGGCTGAACGCGCAGGCGCTGAGCGAGCTTGTCAATGGCGACAAGCAGTGGGCCGAGAACATCATCGACGCGTTTGGCAGCACCAACGGCATGTGCGTTGCTCCGACCTGCTTTGTGAATCGTGTTAGCTGCTTGTGTTCTACGAGTGTGTTCTGACGCAGATGGTCACGTGATCAGCGTCAATGCGCTCGCGTTCATATGTGGCGCCTGCTTCGTGAGCGCGGGGTCAGCGCTTGAGAAGGCGTCGCGTACGTTTGCCGTCCCGATGGTCCACTGGTCGAGCTCACGTGCATGCTAATTAGCTGTCGACATGGCCCGCAGTCGTATTCGACGCTATGGACTTTGACAGCACGGAGCAGATCTCCATGGACGAGATGGTACGTTAGTCATCGTGCCACGACATACTCAGGCTCTGATATGTTCTTGGCGTGGTAGACGATCGTGTTCCTGTGCTGCTGCCGCGGCCTCTGCGTCATGGCGGGTGTTGGCGCAGTTCCCACGGACGAAACGCTTGAGACCGTCACGCTTCAGGCGTACCGCGACTACAGCAAGTCCTCAGCGCAGAGCATCTCCAAGGCCGAGTTCACCGACTGGGTGATCAAGTTCGCGTCCGGTTCTCATTGCTCAGGCGGTGGGAGTGCCAAGGAGGTGTCGCTACAAGCCGCGATGGAGCAGTTTGGCGTTGTATCCGCTCAAAGTCAGCACGTCTTTCCGGAAGACATTGGCATCCAGGGCAGCGAGAACAACCTCCAAGCGACCGAGCACGAGGTCACTGCAGAAATCTCTGTCATTGATTCAAACGATGTACCTTTGGCTCGAGATGGTGGTGACAAGGACGGGAGTGGCGAGTATGCCGTCGAAGCGGAGCAGTTTGAATCAGCAGAGCAGTACGGCGAGCCAGCGGAGCAGTTTGATGGAGATCAGCAGCATGATGATCCAGCGCAGCAGTTTTATGGACACGAACAGCATCAGCAAGAGGAAGACGGCACACACGACCAGGATCAAGTCGCAGACTCGTCGAGGGGTGTGTACTACGACGAAGAGTACGACGCGGTGGTGGACGAAGATCCAGGCGATTCAATCGAAAATCATGAATCTCCGATCGAGGATCATCCAAGTGGCGAGCCCGAAATCGTGGCTCCAGCGGAGACCCTGTCAACCTCGGATGTCGGAGTTCACGGCGAAGATGTTGACCCTCCTGTGGACTCGGACACGGTACCAGCAGCGCCGTCGCGGCCTCAGTCGGCTAGTGACGCTTTGATCGACGACGTCAGCGACAGTGAAGCCCAAGATGACGCTGACGGCGCCAACAGCTTTATGTCGGACACAGTCGAACCGTCGGTAAAGGATGCTGCGATCGCTGCGGACGGAGAAATCGTCGCGAGCGATGAGCCGGTGCTGCTAGATGCCGACAGAGACGAGAACAACAACAATGACGATGCGTATGACGAGGAGTTTGCCCAGGAGGAGTCGACGCAAGAGGAGTCGCTGTCAGCTCGGAATGAAGAAGGCGGGCACAGTGCCCAGCACGAAGAGGAGACCACGAAGGAGAGGGTTGACAGCGTCGTCGACACTCCGAATGAAGACGTTGGGGTAGATCCAGTCAGCACTGAGGAGGACCAAGACCAGGAGATCACCGCACCGGGCGCTGCGCTTGATGAGAATGAGGCGGGCGATAGCAGCGAGCCGCCCCAAGCAGATCCGGTGGACATTGCCGATCATCCGACTGCGATAGACAGCCATGAGCAGGACAAAGTAGCGAACGAGCTGGACGAGAAACAGCAAGGCGACAGTGGCACCGCAGAGCAAATACTCCGAGATGGCGACGTCGACCTGAACGCGTTCGACACGTACGACTACGAGGACGCGGCGTACGACGGCAGCAGCGGTTTGCTGCCTCCGGATCCGATTGTTGAGGACGACAGCGAGGCACCAGTGCCGTTGGAAGCGGACCAAGCAGCAGAACCAGCATCGTTGTTGACATCAGACTAATCGCCGTCGTGAGCAGCGACTCCTGTTGACGCAACAGGTTGATCTGCCAACGACAAAACCGATACACGCACAACGCTAGCTCACTATGGAAGAGATGAGATCCCTGTTTGAAAAAATGCTGCACGCTGTGCTCGTGTCCGTCACCTCATGCGCCCTGCTCACCTTGTAGAAACACAATTCACAACGCCTTCGCGTCAGTGATCGAGAGCTCACTGGTCGTCGTCGTCGTCGTCGTCGCTGCTATCATCATCATCGTCGTCGTCGTCGTCATCGCTAGACACGACCGAGTCGACGTCAAGCCGCTCGCTTCCAGCGCCGTCGTCGCCCTCGGCCAGCGACACTGACGCCGCATCCTCAGCGTCCTCTTTGCCCGCTTCTTGGTGGCCCATGAGCGCGTACGGGGGGCGGCGCAGACACCGGCGCTTGTTGAACCACCGCCGCAGCTGCGTCATGTTGACGTCCACTGTCTGCTTTTCGTCCCGCAGCGGCGCGGAGTTGAGTTTCTCGAGATAACTCTCCATCTCCGCCTGCGTCGGCTTGTACTTCTGTTGGAACCAGTCCTCAAGCGCCTGGACCTGGATCATCGAGAACTTCATGGGCCGCAGCACCTTCGCCTTCTCTTTCTTGCCGCGCACTAGCTTGGAGACCTTCCGTGCCTTCGTCGCCTCAGCTGTGGTCTTCTTACTGCTAGTGCTGGCACCTGGAGATGCCGACGCCTTCGTGGTCGCGGCAGCTGACGTCTCCTGCTTCAGCTGCTTCTGCGGTCGACTGCCCTCGTCCTCTTCGTCTTCCTCGGGTGTTCCCATCGACGACGTCTCCGTCTTGATTGGCGGCGGCAGCACTACCTCTGGGGCCACCGGTGGGGCCTCATCCACGACGCTCTCGTCCAAGATCGCGCGTTGGCTCATGCCGAGGCTCTCGAGCAGTGCAATTGTCGACTTGCGCAGCAGCGTCGGCTTCTTGTATACCTTGAGGATCTTCTTCAGGTCCGCCACAATGCCCGTCTGGATCCGCGTCTCCACCGTCACATTCATGGCACGCAAGATGTCAATGACCTGTTGCAGCGCGTTCGTGTTCGTGGCCGTGCGCGGAAGCACAACCAAGGACCGAATGCGGCTCTGCAGCGCCTGCACTTCCAGGTGCGTGCCCGGCTTGACCACAAAGGCTTCATCCAGCTCTGACTCCTGCGTGCGCAGGCGCTTATGGCGATTGCTCGCGTTCGCACCGGAGACACCACCTGCGGTGTGCTGGTCTGCAGCAGTCGGCACGGCGTTCGACGCTGCGATATACGATTCCAGGCTGCTCGGGCGCGTGAAAGAGCTCACCATGGAGTCATACGTCGAGCTCTCGTTCCGCACGCGGTCGAGCTCCTTGACGAGCTCGTTCGGGTCGACCGTCCGGCGCAAGTGCTCGATGCGCTGCTCAATGCGGAGGTTGATTTCTTCTTCGGCTGCGACCGGATCACGGCCGGCTTCGACGGCCAGCTTGACGTAGCGGATGCGCTCGCGATGACGACGGCGCTTGAACCAGTCGCGCACATGCGCGATCGTAAGCCCACCGACTTGGAACGGGTTCGCGTACGGGCGGTAGTTGAGAATCGTGCGCATCAGCGTGAGCTCGTCCATCAGCGGACGCGGGTACGAGTAGTACCATTCCTGCAACTTCTTCACTTGAATCGGCAGGTACAGACGCCCGAAAGCTGAGGATGACCGGCCGCGCTCCTGGGCAATCGCCGTCGCGGTGGCCGTTGCAGCGCTGACCTGAACAGCCGAAGCCAGCGCCTTGATCGCACCCTCCTGCAGCGTCACTTTGGAAATCAAGTTCGCTTCGCCCTGCATGCTCGTGGCTTGGATCATCTCGGCCAACTCACGCAGCCGCTCCATCGACGCCTCGATCTTGTACAGCACGCGGTCCGTCTGATCCTCCATCACATCGTCGACGGCAACCGCGCGCTTGCTCTCGGCCTGCTGCTGCTGGTCGTCCCCGTTCGCTTTCAAAATGTCGGGCGTCGTCTCCAGAGGCAGCATGCTGAGCGCGAACGCGCAGTGGCAACCCGCATCCTGTCCGCGCTTGCCGCCGACGCGCTTACGAGAGGCCTCGCGCGCATCCGACAGGTTCTTTAGCTCCAGCAGCACGCTCTCGCAGCCGGTGATCAGCTGTGGACGGACACAAACCGGCAGAAAAGCATGAGCACAGACGCCCAGTTAATTACGCACAGTCGGGTCAGAGCGTACCTGCGTGGTCTTGGCCGTGATCGACTTGTTGTACGTCTTGCCGGCGTCGAGACTCTCGCGCACGATCTTGTTGACCTGAAGGGGCCACATTTCCGCGGGAACAGTGGCGCGTCAGCCACGATATACCCACAAGCGCAACGTCGTAATGGCGCCTACCAGGTCGACGGCCGGGTTCAAATCGACGTCCTGCCACGCGGCGTGCTCCTCCTGCTCGTCCTCCGAGTTCTCGTTGTCGCTCACGCCGTTCTTGTCCGCGCCGTCGCGGTCCGTCCAGTGCGTGGGCGTCTCACTGCGCGACGGGACCGGCAGCGCGGCCGCCGGGTCCGGCGTGTTGCGGCCGCTCGAGGCACTGTCCATGCCCACGTCCGAGTCGCGCGTGCTGTTCAGCAGCGCGCTCAGCTTGGCCACGCTGGGCGGCGGCGGTGGCGCGTCTCGAGCGACGACGTCTTTCTCGGGCGACTCCTTGCAGATAAAGTCCATCTTCATCGCGCTCATCTTCGTCCGATCGTCCCTCCCGCTCTATATGTTGACGCCTTTACGCGGCCAGTCGACACGGGGAAACGCGCGTTAGCATCGGCGCGCCAGGCGTAACTGACGCTTATATGGACGCTCAGTGCGCACATATCACATACATACAGGCAGACACCGTCGGCCAGGGTCGCGTACCGAGTCGGCGTGGCGTCTTCTTCTTCTTCTTGGCGTCCGGGCGGTGGCGACTGGCCGGCGGCTCGTCTCCTGCTCTTCCTTCTGCTTCTTCTTCTTCTTCGCTCGATCGCTCAGTCAACGGCAGACAACAACGCGCCCTTCCCGTGGCTGTGGCTGGCTGACTGGGGGAGCGGCCAAGTGATGGATCATAATGGCGGGCCGAGCCTGCCGGAGGGCGTTTTTTCTCGCCCATTTCTTTTCCAGAGAGCCCCCAAAAGGGAGGGACGGGCGCGCATTTGTGGGCGGGGTGGCTTCGCGCGACCTTCGCGTCACCTATAGGTTTTTCTTAGTTGGTGGTGAGGTTTTTCATGTCGCGCGAAGGTCGTGTGAGTGGCGGGTTTGCGTCACCCAGCGTTTGACAAACTCTCAAAAGCCAAGAACACACAAGTGCCAAAATGATGGAGCAGGTGGCGGCGCTGGCGGGCCACCGCGAGCGCGCGTGGCACGTGTCATGGCGCGCGGACGGCAAGCTGCTGGCCTCGTGCAGCGGGGACCGCACGATCCGCATCTGGGCGCCCGCGAACCCGGACGAGCCGGGCGCGAGCAAGTGGGACTGTGTCGCGATCCTCGAGGACGCGCAGGGCCGCACCATCCGCGCCTGCGAGTGGTACGTGCGCTCGCTTTTGTTGTTGTTGTGTGGTATCTAGTAGTCTGTTCGCTTAGCGGTATGGCCGATGCAGGTCGCCGGACGGGCAGTACATTGCGTCGGTGAGCTTTGACGCGACAACAGTCATCTGGGAGAAGCAGGGCGGCTCGTACGAGGTGATCTCGTCGCTTGAGGGCCACGAGAGCGAGGTCAAGAGCGTCGCGTGGAGCCCGTCGGGCACGTACATCGCCACGTGTAGCCGCGACAAGAGCGTCTGGATCTGGGAGGCCGACCCGGACACGGACTTCGAGTGCGTGTCGGTGCTGCACGGGCACACGCAGGACGTCAAGTTCGTCACGTGGCACCCGATGGAGGACCTGCTCATCTCCGCGAGCTACGACGACACCGTCCGCACCTGGGCCGAGAACGACGGTAGGATCGGGCGTGCACGTGTGTTTAGCTACGGAAGAGCGCTAACTTGCGGTGGTGTGCTCGGGCTTCGTGCGCAGATGACTGGTACTGCAAGGAGACGCTGACCGGTACGTCGCAATGCTACACGAACAACTTTAATGGTTGGAATCCATGCTGACTTGAGTGATTTGAATACCTCAGGACACGAGTCGACTGTTTGGGGCGTCGCGATGGACCCCACGGGCACGCTGCTCGCGTCGGCGTCCGACGACACGAACGTCATCGTCTGGCAGTACCACCCGGACAGCAAGGACGTCCACGCTGATGGGAGGTAGGCGGGACACTCGGGTCGATTGCTTTATCGTTACTATACTGTCTGGTGCTGACGCTGGCTGCCTTGTTCACACTGCGCAGTCCGATGCAGTGGAAGCGCGCGGCTACGCTCTCGGGCTTCCACGAGCGCACAATCTTCAGCATCGACTGGTCTTCCACCGGCAACTTTATCGTGACTGGCGCCGCGGACGACGCCATCCGCGTTTTCCAGCAAAAGCAGCGGGCCCCGACGCCGTCGTTCGACCTGGTGGCCACGCTCGACAAGGCGCACTCGAGCGACATCAACTGCGTGCGGTGGAGCCCCGCGACCCTCGCCGACAATGACGGCGCGCTGCTCCTCGCGTCCGCGGGCGACGACGGGCTTGTGCGCGTCTGGCGGTTCGTGCCGTCCCAGGAGTAGGCACGCCCTCTGTAATGGCCCCCATTTGCGCCAGTCTTTAGATGAATATACCCTCCGTAGCTCACAGTGTACCGGGGACCGAGCCTGCCCACATTGAAGCGTTAGGTTCGCTAGCGAACTTAGCTATCAGAAAGGGAACCTAATACGCCGCTTTCCGCACTTTACGGGACAACGTAAGCGAGCAAACGGGCAGGCAACAAACATGCCGTATTGAACAAGAAGCCGAAGAACGCCCGCTCTCCGCCGTGCTTCACCATACAGTGTATTGCCTGTGCTACCCACCCACGCAGCGGGAAAAATGCAGCGCCAGGTCGGTGCGCGCGGCGATCGACGCGCGAGGGAGACGCTGTTCCCGGAGGAGCTGCGCCAGGAGCCGCGCTGGTCCAGCGTGCGCGCCCCCGGCGACGTGTCGCGCCCGTGGACGCCCGAGACGGACGAGACGCTCGTGACGCTCGTCATGCACGCAACCGCCAGCGGCGAGCGCTTCCCCGTCGGCGTCAACTGTGCGTTCCAGCGCTTGAAAGGAGTGGATTGACGGCTGCAGGACTGACGGTATGATATGTTAATGACTTTGTTTGGCAGGGCTCGAGGTCGCGCGCGCTGTCGACTCGTCGCCCGTCGAGTGCGCCAAGCGCTACGCGATGCTCCACGACGCTCGTGGGCGGTATAGCGCAGCCGCTAGGGCGCGTACGTTGCGTTCTCCTCTTGGATATCCTCATAGGGCGCTCGCACTGACCCAACGGCTGTCATACGTTCCGACCAACGCAGTTGAATCGCTTCCGAAAGCACTGGAGGACGCGGCAAGCGAAGCGAAAGCCAGTAGTGATGATGCCGTCCAAGTTCCGCCGCTGTCGGAGCTGAGCAGCGGCGAGGAGATCAGTTCGCTGGACGACTTCTCCACTCCCGTGGTATCCCCCAAGCTGCTCAAATCGGACGACGATGACTTTGGCTTCGGCTCGCCTGGGTCACCGCCACCCTTTGCGGTCGCAGGTGCTGCTGCCAAGCGCGCGGTCGGCGGTGGATTTGCCGACGCGACTACGACTCCGGTCGGGAGTCCGTTCCGATGGGAACAGCTCGCAGATGACTCGAACTACGGGGCTCCAGTGCTCAAGTCGCCTCCCCGTCTGAGATCGAAGCTTAGCTTTCACGGTCCCTTTAGCGCTCAAGACGAGAAAACAGGAGCTGGCGGTGATTTCTCGCTCTCATCGTCGCCACTGCTGTCTCCGGGAATCATGTCGCCGCGAGTCATCCAAGGAACACAGGTACGATTATCGCACTTTATCCCTCGATGGCAAGTATGCAATCTGTGTGTGTGACTGACGTGCTTGGGTTCTGGCCTTGGGCAATGAGCAGAACCTTAGCGCCAAGCTCGACGCCAACTCCATCCTCACCCACGCGTTCAAGGGAATGTCCATGAACACTCCCCCGCTCGGCTCTCCACCGGTCTACTCGCCGCGTCTTGGCCGGAAGATATCGAGCTCTGGTGAGCAACAAACGATTCGTCGTTGGGCACAATTCACACCAGACGTCGAGTATTCAGTACTGATGCCGGTGTTTCGCTCGTACAGACTTCCCGTTCTTGATGCGAGACGAAGAGGGCCGCAGCCGCCACCCATCGCTCGGCGGTCCCCCTGGCGCCGACCCGCCGATCCTGAATGATGCGTACAGAAGCTCGACCAGCTCCGCGGCCGCCGAGCTCCAGCGCCAGATGAATGCTCAGCTCATGCGGATGTCGACCATGTCGTCGTTCCACGGAGACAACCCGTTCATCGGTACGTGGGTGTGGGCCAATCTCCTTCCGTGCTTGGAGTCTCACTGTGCCTTGATATGTCTGTAAAACAAAGGCTCGGTCACGCAGTCGGCGCTCGAAGATGCGTTCCTGGACATGGCAGGTTCACGGCTGGATGCGTCAAGGTGAGAGTGATACCCTCAGCAGTCGGTGTGCATTAAAGTGATGCCGCGTTGATTAGGGATGAGTTGTGGCTCACCCACTCGCTTGCGCTCGGTACCGATCCAGTGTGTTGTTGAACAACAGTCGCGTCGTCGCCGCCGGGGTGCAGTCGCGGACTCGCTTGGGGCAGCTCCAAGCGATCGAACGCGAGCGCCTGGAGCGGCTGCAACTGCACCAGCAGCAACAACAAACGCAGCAGCAGCAGCGCGACGTCTCTGATCCTCGCCCAACTTGATGGGCTGTTCGTATTTATCCTGTATGCTCACGGAAATAACGGTATTAAGGCAGCGGCAGAGCGTTCAGGGGCGGCATTTCCTAGTAAATGAACTGAGCACAGGGCAAGCGGTCATGCCAGCATGTATTCTCTCATAAAACGAAGCCGCCTCGCATGAGCGACGAGCGACCGCGCGATATTCTCAATGAGCGAGGCGCGCGCAAGGCCCGCTCCCCTTGGATCACGGGTGGCTGCTCTTGCTTTCTATACTTTGTTCTCGACGTTGCTGCGCGCCTGCTCGACTTTGCGGCGCTTGGCCTCCTCGCCCTCCTTGAACTTGGCGTAGCCGTACAGGATGCCGCCGATCATGCCGAAGGTCACGTAGATGGCCGTGTCGGGTTTGAGCGCCTCGCCGAGCAGCAGCACGCCGATGAACGTAGTGGGGATCTTGTTGAGGCCGCCGACTGTCGCGTAGGTCGTGGCCGACGTGACCGAGACGCACCAGAAGGACGCGAGGTTGAGGCCAACGCCGACGACGCCGCTGATGAACAGCAGGATGTTGAAGTTCATGTTGGTGAGCAGCGGGTTGCTCCAGACCGTGAAAGCCTCGCCGTTGAGGATCATGGGCGGCGCGAGCAGCGGCAGCGAGATGAGATTGTTGTAGAAGGCCATGCCGAACTTGGAGATCTTGAGCGAGGAGCGGGCCGTAGCGTAGCGCATGTAGAGCACGTAGCCGGCGGTCGAGGCGCAGTTGAGCAGCATCCACAAGTAGCCCGAGAGCGTGCTGGGCGAGGCGCGGCCACCGACGTCGCTGTACGAGGACATGACGGCGCCCATGAGCATGACGCCGAGGCTGATGAGCACGAGGAGGCCGACCTTCTCGCCGAAGAAGTGCCACTCGCCGAAGACGATGATGATATTGGTCACGTTCTTGAAGACCGTGACGATGTGGATGGGCAGCCCAGCCGTGGCCTGCATGCCCGTGTACAGCATGGCGACGAAGAAGAAGGTCACGGGCGCCCACTTCTTGGCCGTCTCGCTGTTGTACGGGTCGTACGCGACCCACTTGCGCATCTTAGCGAACTCGAGCACGAGCACGGCCACGCCCGCCTGCACCGCCACCACGAAAAACTTTTCCTCGAAGCCGTAGTACTTCTTGCCCAGCAGGTACCGGTTCGTCAGCACCATCGTGTTCGACATGATGCTGTACACAATGCACGAGAGGATCGACATGACCAGCGTCCCCGCCGGCGCCTTGCCCTTGCCGCTCATGGTCGCCTCCTCCGTGCTGCTTTGGGTTGTCGAGAAGAGGGGGAGACGATCGGTCGACCGCCACGTATGAATGTAGCTTTTGGCTGGGGAGATTCCTAAATGAGCGAGTGCGAGTGAAGAGGGGGAGAACCAACAAGGAGGGGGTTACGCTTTGCCGGTTATTTTCAGGTTAGAGTCAGGCTTTTTGCGGGTTATTTTGGGGAGAGCGCCGTTTTTTTCTGGCAGGGGTTACGTTTCGGGTGGGCAAGCGAGTGGAAAAACTTGTCCAATGGCATGAAAGGGGGAGGGATGCTCGCGGCACGCCATGTGTGGATAGACCCGGGTCACATTTTCTTTAAATTGGGTGTACAAATGAGCCCGATCCGCAGGGCTCTTAAATTATGGAAAAAAACGAAATTTTCCCATTCCATATTGAAAACTACAAAGTTCACAAAATGAGCGCCTTGTTCTACACTTAGATCCATGATGTGGTATACATTTCTGTATACTTCCTCTGTTCAGAAAAAGAATGAAGCTTGTGGTTTTAAGTGAAAAACCTAGTCAGTTTCGATTGGTAGAAATCCATAAGGAGATTTGCCAGCTGTTCTAACGTTGACACAGATATTTGCATAAAAAATCAGTACTTTTGGCATCCCGTGACGGCGTGTACACGTGGCAAGGTGAAGCCCCTCCGCTCTTTGGCTGTCGATTTTGTTTGTTCACTTCTCCTTCTACCTTGTGCATCACGAGCACACGCCCTTCAGC
>JAADXW010000832.1:0-15184 GCA_023337975.1 Phytopythium ostracodes
ACATATTGAACGCGATCGCACATGTGAAGGAGATCTGGCCGAAGTTGAAGAAGCACTCGGCCATGCAGAACAGCAAGTACACCACGTCGCTCATGGCGTCCGTCTCGAACTGCACGCGCAGCAGCGAGATGATCCAGTAGCCGCACTGCACGCAGCTGAGCTCGAGCACGAACGGGTGCGAGTAGGTTCGGAACGACCGGAACGTGATGTGCATGCCGACCACGACGAGCGACATCCAAAGCGACAGCGACATGAGCGCGCAGTGCATGTACGTGTACAGCGTCGTCGCGGATATCTCCTCGGACGACGAGTCGTCGGCCAGGCTCGATGATGTCGACGAGCTAGAAGCTGCCACCGCTTCGGCATGCTCCTCACTCAGACCCTTGGTCTGGATCTGCACACCTGCCCGTGCGATGAGCACGCCCGCCGCCATGAATGCCGTCAACGTGACCAAGATCCACATGGCGAAGACAAATATCTTCTTGCGTGTGCGCGCGCGGTGCTGGTTCTTCTCCAGCAGCTTGGCGCGCATGGCCTCGATCTTCAGCCGGCGCTGGAGCCTCCTTTGGTTCTTTTCATCGTCACCCGCGTCTTCACTGTCGCCATCGCTGCGTCCTGCTCCGCTTCGCGCGCGTGACCGCTTGTGTGACGCCTTGTGGCGCGTATGTGCGTTTCCTGGCTCGCCGATGGCGCTCACATCAGCATCGACTGCCGTGTTCGGGGTCTGTAGCTGCGCTGGATACCCCGCGTCTCCGTTCGGAACGCCGCCGTCCGCGCACACGACAGTCAGCTCCGTGTCCGAGTCCCCACTTGCGCCGGGAGACGGAGACCGCACCGCGCCGGCCTCACCAAAAACGCTGGATGAGTACCGGTTGGAGGACATGGACGAGCTGTACGACTCGAGGATGCTGCGCACGTAGAGTTCCTGGTCGATGCTGGCGCGCTCGGACGGCCGGCGCCGCTTCGGCCGCATCGACGCCACGCGCTTCCACAGTCTGCTGCGCAGGCTCGCGCCGTCCGCATGGGCGCCACTATCGCTAGCGTCGCCCTTGTTCTTGGTATTGAAAGCGTGGAGACTCGCTCGGTCGTTGGTGTTTCGCGCGCCGTCAAAGAGCCCCATGGCCGCGCCCATGTCCGACACGAGCGGCGGGACGAGCGAAGATGTGGACGAGTCGGTCGGGAAGTCCATGGACATGGACACCGTGTCGGCGGGCCGGTTGAACGAGCCGAACAGGTGCGGGTGTCGACGCGGCGGCGGCTGCCGCTCGGGCTCCGCGCCGTCGTCATCTGCCGGCCTCTGGTCCATCACCCACGGGCATGCAGGGTACCGGCGGATAGCGCTGGGTCTGCTCTTTCGATTGAGGTATACGAGATGTGCAGGCGGCGCGATGCACGGATGGGAATCGCGCGAAGGAGAGCGCCGACCCGGCCGCTTTATCCTTCCTTCCGCTTATAGTCGGTCGGTCGCCCTTTCCCGTTGTTATTTAGCACGGGGACACACGGATGAGAGGATGACACGCTGAAGTAAGCGTTTCAGCTAAAGGGCGTCTCTAAAGTAGCGTTTAAGTAAGATCATACGGTGCTTTTATTGGCGAAAAAGGGATAATAGAGGGGTAGGGCGTCTCAATATAATTTCTGGCTAGTGCAGGCGGACAAGAGACAGTGCGGCATGGCCCAATCAAGTGGACGAATATCTTGCGTATTTCAGCCAATCAGCGCGCGCTTGACTGAGCCGAGCCGGGAAACAGTGTCACCTGAATCTGAGCGAACACGCTCGTGGGCAGAAGGAGGCAGCCGCGCGCCACGCCGACCGGCCTCAAGTGCGCCTAAGCGCGCGTGTTACGTACACTGCCCATGTTAAATCAAGCTGTGGATCACCGTCGCCGTGGAAGGATCCGAAGCTGTGGCGGCGGCTCACAGTCAAGTCAAGTCCAACAGCGCGGAATCGCTCGGTGTGCGTCCATGTGCCCCCGAATCGGTGGCAACAAGTGTACCCCACCCAAGAATGAATGCTAACGTACCCCGAGTTACAGTCATTCCGCTAGTGGCGGGCGCCCATTGGGCGCGAACCACGTGCGGCGAGCGGATCATTTCGATCCATTTCCTCATCTTCGTCTTCGTCACTCGGCTTCAGCCAGGAGCCGCAGCCACTTGCCGATCATCGCTCGAGGCGCAGCGCACTACCGTCGCCGACCAGTTAGCACAGAGGAGCGCCACGATGGGGCGGCACGCGACCGAGAAGTCGGCGCTCGTGCGCAACGCCTACGGGCCCGGGACGGACCCGGAGGACCCGCAGCCCGAGAACGTGTCCGTCTGGGAGCTGCGCGTGCTGTTGGTCCCATGTACGCTACTGCGGCGCTTTGTTGCTGCGCCGGATCATTGGAGTGGCTTCTCACCCGTTGCACTGTTGTTCGTGTGTTCGTGGACAGACTTCTGGCCCAAGACATGGGGACTGGTGCGTTTGTCAGCGCTTGTAGCGCGGTGCAACACTGGATGGAGCACTAACGCTGCGTCCTCTACTCTGTGTATGCCTCACGTGTCTGCCCCACCAGCGACTCCGCGTGTTCGTGGCCTTCGTGTTCATGTTCTGCTCGCGCGGGTCGCGCATCCTCGCGCCGCTGTTCCTCAAGGAGGCCACCAACGCGCTGACGGCCGCGGAGCTCGCCGTCTTCCCGTGGTTCGCCATCGTCATGTACTGTGGTGAGTTCGGTAGCCGCAACAACCCTTCGTGCTCGGTGTGACTGCTCTTACGAAGGCTGACGCATTTCGATGTCTTGTGTAGTCACGCTGTTCGGCTTCGCGTTCGCCAAGCAGCTGCAGACATACCTGTACATGACGGTCAAGCAGCACGCGTACCAGGACGTTGCCGCCAAGGTGAGCTACTCAGGAAGTGCGGATACCCTTGGTCATACTCTCACGACGCTAACGCGTGCCCCACTTTGCCCCTAGTTGTTCGCGCACCTGCACAGCCTGTCGATGAACTACCACTTGACCAAGAAGACGGGCAAAGTGCTGCGCTGCCTGGACCGCGGCTCGAGCAGCACGGACAACATCGTGAACGTCATCTTCTTCCGCCTGCTGCCGACGCTCGTGGAGCTCGTGGTTGTGTCGGTCGTGTTCGTCTTCTCGTTCCAGCAGAAGATCCTCTCGGTCGTGTGCATCGCGGGCGTGTTCTGGTACGTGGTGGTCACGTTCGTGGGCACGCAGATCCGCCTGCGCTTCAAGAAGGAGACCAACCAGCACGACAACCAGGCGAGCGAGAAGGCGGTCGACTCGCTCGTCAACTTTGAGACCGTCAAGTACTTTTGCACCGAGGACTACGAGCTCGCGCGCTACATGACGAGCATCACGCTCTTCCAGAAGTCACAGCTGTCCACGCGCGGGCTTATGAACGCCATCGTCACGGTGCAGCAGCTCATCCAGCAGCTCTGCCTCGGCGTCTGCCTGTACATCACGGCGCGCGGCGTCTTTGCCGGCTCCATGACCGTCGGCGACTTTGTGGCCGTCACCGTGTACGTAGGAAACATCTTCAAGCCGCTCGACTCGCTCGGCAACATCTACAACACGATCGTGCAGTCCTTCGTCGACATGGAGAACCTCGTGGAGCTGCTGCGCATCCAGCCAGAGGTGAACGACGTTCCCGGCGCGCTGCCGCTCCAGGTGGACCCGCGCGCGAGCACCATCGAGTTCCACAACGTGAGCTTCACGTACCCGAGCCAGCCGATCGCCAACGGGCTCAAGAGCGTGTCATTCTGCGTGCCCACGGGTAAGACGCTCGCGATCGTCGGCGCCACGGGCTCGGGCAAGACGACCATCAGCCGCCTGCTCTTCCGGCTCTACGACGTGACGGGCGGCAGGATCACCATCAACGGCCAGGACATCGCCAAGGTGCAGCAGAAGTCGCTCCGCAAGGCCATCGGCATCGTGCCGCAGGACACGGTCATGTTCAACGACTCGCTCCGGTACAATGTAAGTTGAGGTGTTGCTGTCTGTGTGGTTACCAGATTGCCCACCGCCCTAACTGACGTGATACACAGCTTCTGTACGGACGCGAGCGGTGCTCGGAAGAGGAGATGGTAGCGGCAGCCAAGGCGGCCAACATCTACGACCTCATCTCCTCGTTCCCGCGCGGGTTCGACACGCAGGTTGGCGAGCGCGGGCTCAAGCTGAGCGGCGGCGAGAAGCAGCGCGTGGCCATCGCGCGCCTGATCCTCAAGAACCCGTCGGTCGTGCTGCTCGACGAGGCCACGTCCTCGCTCGACACGGTTACAGAGCGCAGCATCCACGCGGCGCTGGACGTGGTCTGCCGCGGACGCACGACGCTCATCATTGCGCACCGGCTGTCCACCGTGCGCGACGCCGACGAGATCGTCGTGCTCAACAAGGGCCGTGTGCTCGAGACGGGAAGCCACGAGCAGCTCATCGAGCAGCAAGGAGGTACGGGATTTGCGTGGCGACAAGAAGATTCGTGTTGGTCGGCTACTCACGCGTTGTGTCGGCGATGTTGGGGGTGATGCAGCGTACTACCGGCTGTGGTCGCAGCAGTCGCGCGGCCGCAGCTCTTCGGACGGGAAGACGGGTGGCGAGACCACCCCGTCGTCGGCGAGCGAGGACGACAACAGCGCCGAGTGACTTGCTCGAGGGGCATGGTAGTCCACCCACCTAGACATGAGAGATGGCCAACACCGAGTGTGCTTCCATCTGTGCTTGTTAATCCAGCAAATCGAATTGATTTGGTGTTACGGGAGGTGGATGGAGACCGGGTACAGCGGGTTGTGCAGCACGCGCAGCGGCTGCTCGCGCATGACGGCGGCGTTGTCCCACGAAGCGGGGCGCGCTTCGGGCGGCACGCGCGCGTTGATATCGGCAAGGAACGATCGCGCGATGCGCGCCGAGAAGTGGCGCAGCGGGTGCGCGAGCGGCACGCGCAGCGCGCGAATGATGTGGTGCGCGCCCGTGAAGAGGTTGACGCAGAAGAACAGTGCCACGCGCTGCGCATGTTGGTCCGCGCTGCTACTGGCACGTCTGGCACTCGGTACTCCAGTATCAGGGGCGGGTTCGAGACCACCCAGCGAGGCCAGCTGCATGACGCAGCTCATAAATAACGTCTTCTCCGACGCGACCACCTGCGGCGAATGACCACAGCGAGTATGGTGAGGGGTTAAGAACGCAGTAGGAGAGAGAAGGCGCACGCTGCCAACGCACTCGGACGAGTCGGAGGTCGTAATCGACGAGGTAGAACCGGCGCAGTTGCGCAAACTTGTCCAGGAACCTCTGCAGGAACTTCTCCACGTCGAACAGTTGCTGCGCGAGGCACTGCTCAGTGGTCCATACCCGAGTACGTGAGTTAGTCGGCGTACAAACGCTACGACGCAGAGCTTGACGAGCACAAACCTCGACTTCGACGGTCGTCCGAGCGCTGCTGCCGCCTGTTGGAGCGTCGCGCACCACTCGCTCCTTGCGGAACTCGATCGGGAACTCGGGCGAGTGGTACCATTCATCTAGGCAGCCAAGACACGGCAGTCCGTGAGTGCGTTAACAGCGCACGCGCGAGTATAGTTCCGTTCATACTCTGCGCGAAATGCGAGACCCCGAGCCCGCGAGGTGCTTCGCTGCTGCACGACAGGCTCCAGCGCTGCGTGTTGCCGCCGTTGCATCTTGCCTGCCCTTGCTTGATGTGGAACACCAGGACCGTCACTGCCGACCCGAGGTTCAGCAGCAAGTGGTACACGTTGGGCGCCGCCGCCGCGTCGGGCCCGCGCGACAGCTCGAGCAGCTGCCAGGCCTCCATGCTCTGCGCCGGCGACTGGACGCCGTAGTCGAAGCGCAGGCACGCGATTGACGCCGCGCAGCCGCTGTCAAAGGCCGGCGACGGCGCCAGCGAGAGCTGGTACAGCTGCGACGAGTCGCTAGCGCTCGCTAGGTGCCGATCCTTCGCGATGGCCACCACCAGCGCGCTGTCCACGCTCTGCCACACGCGCACAAAGGACCCTGACACACCCACAACCAAGGCGGATTGGTCAGTCGGCTGACCCGATTCCCTGTGTGAAGAGCGCGTTATGCAGCAAATACCGGACAACGACGGGCTTCCCAGCGGCAACGAAGACCCCGACGAACTTCTGGACGAGTCGCCAACGCGTAACGAGTACACTGTTCGCTCCGCCACTCGCTCAGCATCGTCGTCTTGGTCGCTGGAGGCTGGGAACGCCGCTGGCCGCCACTGGATGTCGACGCCAGCTTCCCACCAGCTCACGAACACTACAGTGCGGGGCGGCACAAACATGATGCCAAGGCGTCAGCTCCCTAGCTAACAGGTTTTGTCTGTCAGTGAAAAGCAAAACACGGAACTGAGGTAGCTGCCGTCGCGCGAGAAGCCGAGCAGCGCCGATGCGCCGTCGTCGCGCCGCAGCACGCGATCCAGCGGCAGCCACTGGCGACTCGCGGCCACGACGGAGCACGCGTCCGCCTCGCGCCGCGCCAGCGCAGCCACCGCGTTCCCCATGGGCGCGCCAGCCGCGCGCAGCAGCCGCCGGCGACGCCTAACGAGCGCCTTGCGCTCCTCATCAGGCATTTTGACCATCTTGACCACTTGGAGGCGCGTCATAAGTATGGGGTCTCAAGTATAGAGATCACGGTACATCTTATTAGAAAGTGGTTTGACATGTTAACGGTTATGATGATGCTGGATTGTTATGAGCGGCTATTTAACTTCAACCAGGTCAAGTTGACAGGCAAGACAAACGCTTTATACAGTAACAGGCGACAGTCAGATGGGCACGCAGTTCAACACGTCACTATTTTCCATTACGCATGTACCAGTCGGTCAGACCATAATGACTAACTAGGCCGCCTCGCCCTCGCTATACTTACTCCACCTCTCTCTCTCTCTCTTCACCATCCTATTCCGCCTCCTTCTTCGCTCACTCCTCTACCCTGCCGTCCCTCTCGGCGTCTTACACATTGACGTTGATGCTGCGCGGCGAGTTGATGCGCTCGTACTCGGCGCGCTTGCCGGCGTTCTTGAGGTGCGCGACCACCAGGCCGCCGGCCACGGCGAGCACGGCCAAGGCCGGAAACCAAAGCAGGCTCGACGGCACCGCCGAGCCCGCAGCGGCGTCGCTGGCGGTGCGCTTGTTGATGTCACGGAACGACACGAGCCCGGCCGCGACCTCCTGTTCATCGATCGGGTACAGGAACGCCGCGCACGCCTCCTCACCGAAAACGAAGCACTCGAACATGTTGAGGCCGTGCAGCGGGCGCACGGCCGGCACCATGTGGCCTGCGCCCTTGACAGTCTTGAAGGTCAGCCCGTCGTACTGCTGCACGTAGCCCGCGACCTGGCGGTCGGGCCCGAACCAGGCCTTCCACTTGTCCGTCACGTGCAGCTTGAGGCCCTCGGGGCCGATCCAGCGCTCCGTGCCGATGAAGTTGACGACCGAGTCGGCGTCGCCGCTGTAGATGAGTGCGTTGAGGCCGCGGCCGAGGATGTTGTGATACTTGGGCAGCGAGCTCGTGCTGCGCGTGAAGCGGTCCCCCACGGCGTCGTTGCAGTCCGTCCAGTTGACATTGGCGCCCTCCACGTGGATCGCGCGCTGCACCTCGGGCAGGTTGAGGTAGAACTGTGTGAGCGTGTCGGCGCACACGCCCACGTCGCCGCGCGCGGTCGTTGTGACCTTGGGCTTCTTCTTGTCGGCCTTGAGCGTGTTGTGCAGCGTCAGGGCCTGACCGTTGCCTAGGAAGCACACGTCGCCGTAGATGTAGTACGGGTTGAGGCGGTCCGCATCCGCGGCGTCGTTGCTCTCGGCGAGCACGGCCAGGCACTCGGGCTCGCACGTGCCGTCGTCCATGAAGAAGCAGCCAATGTTGCCGCCGCACAGGTCGCGCGCCGCGTTGTAGTTCTCGAGCGAGACCATAGCGTGGCTGTAGTAGAAATCCAGGTAGGCGTTGCCGTCGATGACGTTGTCCGTGAACGGGTTGCCGATGGCAAAACCCTTGAGGTTGACGTCCGGGATGGGCGTGTCCACGAGCAGGTCGACCAGGTACGGGATGTAGATACCCGCGTAGCTTTCGCCCGTGATGTAGAACTCGCGGCCCTTGAGCTCGGCAAACTTGTCGAAGAAGAGCTGCACGAACTCGTACGTCTTGGCGGCCACGTTGTCATCGTTGTAGTAGCTCGCGTTCTGCAGCTCGCCGCTGAAGCCGACGCCCGCGGGCGACTCGAGCCACACGAGGTTCACCTTGCGGTTCCACGCGTAGCGGTTCACCTTGACGGACAGGTCGTCGTCGACCACGAACGGCCCGTTCTCGGTCCAGAAGCCGCCCATGGACGAGCAGCCCGGCCCACCGTTGAGCCAGAGCACGATTGGCGCCTCCTCCGGGTGCTCCTGCGCCTCCGTGTACCAGTAGAAGAGCTTCTCCTCGGTGGCCAGTGGGATCTGGCCCGCATACTGCTTGAACGGGATCTCCTGCTCGAAGTTGGGCAACTCCGTCACGAGCGCCGCGTCGTTCTTGCCCGCGCTCGCGCCAGAGGCAGCGGCGGCGCCGGCGGCGATGGCGGCCACGCCCAGCACCAGCAGCTTGCGGATAATCTTCATCGCGTCCAAGTCTTCTGGCGTCTTGCGCGCGAATCGAAGAGTGGCAGGCGGGGAAAAGCGGGCAGAACGAAGGGAGTGGGAAGGAGGCGGCGGACGAGCAGAGAGCAATGCTATATAGAGAGAGAGAGTGCAGGCGATGAGAAGGAGCAGCGACAGGAGCAGGAATGAGGACGGAGGACGAATGCCATGGGGGGGAACACTCAACAACGAAGTTGGCGCGCATCAGTTCCGAGTTGGCGCCAAGCGTTGGCCAATCAGCGCGCGCCGACTGTACCCACAACGCCAATTCAACCTCTATGATTGCATTCATCGTACCGTACCCATACCCAATTTTCTGGAAACATGAGTGAATTCATCAGTCTGGACGCTGTTAATAACCTGTAGCAAATAATATCTGGTTGGTCCCCCTTCTGCGTTCTGACCAGCTGATGAACGTCCGAGTGATGGTGATTGGCAAGCACGAAGTTCTGAAGAGCGCAAACATTGTATTACGTAAGTATGCTGTATCATTTAACTATCTACACATATGTCCATGTGGAGCGCTCCACATTTGAAATTTGCGTGGAACGCTCTACATTTCATCTTTGATCTGCATCAAGCAGCCACCCACCACCGCAGGACGAATGACCATGATGCTGGGCGTCTTGCGTCGCTCTGCCGGTGCTGCCGCTGCTCCCCGGGCGTCGCCCGGCGTGCGCGCGTTTCACCGGTCAGTGGGTATCGTGGGCATGCCGAACGTGGGCAAGTCGACGCTGTTCAACGCGCTGACGCGCACGGAGAACGCGCAAGCGGCCAACTACCCGTTCTGCACGATCGACCCGAACGTGGCGCGCGTGGCCGTGCCCGACCCGCGCGTACACCGGCTGGCCGAGATTGAGCACTCGCAGAAGGTGATCGAGACGCAGCTCGAGTTCGTCGACATCGCCGGGCTCGTGCGCGGCGCCTCCAGGGGCGAGGGCCTCGGCAACAAGTTCCTGGACAACATCCGGCAGGTGACCGTCATCGCGCACGTCGTGCGCTGCTTCGAGGACACCAACATCCTGCACGTGGACGAGTCGGTGGATCCGCTGCGCGACCTCGAGACCATCCGCTCGGAGCTCATCCTCGCGGACCTGCAGACCGTCGAGAAGCGGCTCGCCAACCTGGCCAAGAAGAAGAAGTACGTCTGGGCAGTGATGGCACTACGTCACGCACCCGTACGTTGTTACTGAGCTGCCCCTCTCTCTCTCTGCTTGATGTAACAGGTCGGCGGACCCGACTATCCCGCCGCTCATTGAGGTGCTCGAGAGGCTGCAGCCGCTGCTGGAGGACGGCAACCTGGCCGAGGGCGTCACCTTCGACAAGCCCGAGGAGCAGCTCCAGTTCGAGCGGTTGCAGCTGCTGACGGCCAAGAAGGCGCTGTACCTGTGCAACGTGTCGGAGGACGACGCGGCCACGGGCAACGAGATGACAGAGGCCGTGCGCGAGAAGGTCGAGGCCGAGGGCAGCATCTGCATCACGGTCTCGGGCGCGCTCGAGGAGGCGGCGGCGTCGTTCGAGGATGAGGAGAACCAGCTCGAGTACCTGCTCGAGAGCGGGCTGGAGGAAACGGGCCTCACCAAGGTGATCCGCGCGAGCAAGGACCTGCTGCGGCTGCAGACGTACTACACGGTCGGCGAGAAGGAGGCGCGCGCCTGGAACGTGCTCGCGGGTGCCACGGCGCCAGTGGCCGCCGGCGTCATCCACTCGGACTTTGAGCGGCTCTTCATCCGCGCTGAGACCGTCGCGTTCGACGACTTTGTGCGCGCCGGAGGCATGAAGGCCGCCAAGGAGAAGGGCCTCGTGCGGTCCGAGGG
This sequence comes from Phytopythium ostracodes, assembly GCA_023337975.1. NCBI lineage: Eukaryota > Oomycota > Peronosporomycetes > Pythiales > Pythiaceae > Phytopythium > Phytopythium ostracodes. The sequence goes on from JAADXW010000832.1 coordinate 10,430, forward strand.
CAAGGACTACGTCTGCCAGGACGGCGACATTTTCAACTTCCTCGTCGGCAAGTAGAGCGTGCGTGCCGTTGCTGCGTAAGGGACTGGTATTAGACGCAGGAGAGCGCGACGGAGATATAGAGAAAACAGCATGAAGAGACAACACAGTCCAACCCGAAGCGTTCATTACAGTGGAACATGATGAGATGCGATCGTCGCAGTGACTGGTAAGCAAACGCCGCGGTACTCCCAGCGTATCGCGTGGCGTATTGGTATCGATCAGTGCCCACAACTACAACAATCACCTCTAAAGGAGGCTGCTGCTGTAGTCGTACTCCTCTCATCGCGGCGATGGGATGAGAGAGAGCCTGGTACCACGCCAAGACGTCGCTTGATGATGGAGATGACAAGTAGGTAGATTTGGCGCGACATCTTTGGCGCGAAATCAACAAATCTCATTCTTCCTATAGCTGATACTAACCAAATAAAATTGACCACGCAACGTAGATTATTCAGATCCAATTTAAGTGCTGACTTCATCTAAAGTACCACTCCTTGACTCGTTTCAGCAAACTGACTGGCCGACTTTCGAGTGAGTGCAGCTCCTCGTGAATGAAGGTGGTGGCGGTGCGTCAACTGCTTCATCTCATTGGCATCGCCTCCGGTCCTCGCCACGTGCCTGGACACCCGACTCTCACTTGACTTCTCTCTGCATGTGGCGTCCACTGCTGTCGTCGCCGCTGACCGCCGCCTTCACCACGTCCATTTCTAAACGAGCGCCCCGGAGCGCAGCACAGCCAACCATGACGGAGACTTTGACGCGGCGCGTGGCGAACGTGCGCTTCCTTGACGGCGACCGCACCACGCGTGTCGTCAAGCTGCAGTTGCTGCTGCCGAACGCTGCGGCGCCCAAGACCTTCCAGCGGCCGGCAGCCGAGCCGTTGGCCAAGACGCGACAGCGCATCGAGCTGGCGGCGACGAACGCGCTCGCGACGGGGGACGCCAAGAGCTCGTCGCGCCGCCAGCGCAGCCGCAACAAGCGCGCTCCTGCGCAAGCCGAAACCGCTCCACCCTCATCTGTACAGCCACAGGCCGTAGACGTCCGGTTCTTTGCCAGTGGCGGCCAAGAGCTGCTGTTCGAGGACGCGGTAACGATCAGCGGGGCGCTTTCTGCGGCGGTGACGATGGCGATCGGCGACCTTGCCGAGTACGCGCTGCTCAAGAACGCGCCGGCGGTGGAGTGCATCTCGGCGTTAACTCCGTTGCTGGCCGGGATCCCCGTCGTGCCCTTCGCTGAAACGCTGTACTGCGACCCGGACGATTGCGAGTGGCGTTGGTCTCGGCTGCCAGTTGACGAAGGAGGCAAGGAGGAGTTATGTCGCAACGGTCGGCTGTACACGCCGACGGATCGGGACGTGGGCTGTCGATTGCGCATAGAGTGTACGCCTCCACCGCTCCAAACCGATGACGACAGCCTGGACCTGGGTGACCTTGAGACTGGTGTGCAGCCTGTGGAGCTCGTCACTGCTCCTGTGGAGGCAAGCCCCGATCGCTCAGTGTTCAACCGCCGACGAGCGCTGGGCGAGACTTCGGCGCACGTGAGCGAGCGCGACGCGTTCCGCGTCATGAGCTACAACGTGCTCTTCGACGGCTACACGTCCGACCACGCCAAGCGCAGCAAGTTCGCGTACGCGGACCGCCGCGTGGTGCAGGAGGCGTACCGCATGCAGCTCGTCGCGCAGGAGATCCTCGAGTCCAACAGCGACGTTGTGCTGATGCAGGAAATGGGCAGTGGCGTGTTCGAGAGCTACTTCGCGCCGCTCATGCGCGCACAGGGCTTCACGCCGCTGTATGCTGGGAAGACGGGGTCCACACTGGAAGGCTGTGCCATGCTGATCCGCAGCGCGTGCTTTGACGTGATGGAGCACTTCACCATTGATATTGGCGCTGCTGTGAATGGTAGCGTGAACCCAGCCGTACAAGCGGTCCTAGAAGAGTTCACAGAGGTCAAGAAGGGCGTGACGGCGTCTCCTACCATCGCGCAGATCGCCGTCCTGCAGCATAGGCTCGACGCGACCAAGCGCTTGGTTGTCTCCAACACGCACCTGTTCTTCCGGTACGACGGCGACTTGATCCGTCTACTGCAGACCACCGCACTCGTCGAGCAAGTCACGCGCAAGCGAGACGACCTCGCCGCGTCCTCGCACCCGCCAGCGATCCTCATAGGCGGCGACTACAACGCATTTCCGAACGCCGCGGCGGTGCGCTACCTGCTAGACGGCCACGTCCCTGCCAGCCACCGGCACCTGCAGTCCGCGCCGTCGTTCCGATGGGACGGCGTGCCCACGATCGAGGAGCTGCGCGAGCAGGGCGGCATCACCGTCTTCACCATGTCTGAGAACGCTGAAGCGAACCCGAAGGTCGTGCTGCCGGCCGAGTTCGCGCACGACCTGGCGCTCGCGTCCGGCTGCGGCGTCCCCGATTTCACCAACTACGCGGCGACGCCCGGGCACCTGTTCGCCGCGACGCTCGACTACATCGTGCTCGAGTCAGAGCGACTCACGGTGCGCCAAGTGTTCCCGCACTTCACGCGTGATGAAGTGTCTGCGGAGGTCGCGCTGCCCTCCACGGCCTTCCCGTCCGACCACGTGTCCATCATCTGCGACCTCGGGTGGCAGCAAGCGTAGGCCGGCCTCCAGCTCCCTTCATCGGGTTAGACGTCAGTAATGAAGGAAGGTGTCCATTTAATGCTCCTGCTGCTTACTGCCTGCCCTCTCTGGACCGCCGTTCGCGCGGCGGCGTCGTGATCGCGTCCAGCATGAACGTCGGCCGAGCAGGCGCCCGGCCCTTGGGGGCGAACGGCGGCTGAGGCGATGAAGACGTCGGAGCGGGAGGAGCAACCACCGACAGGACGCCTCGCGCCGATCGCTGCACCACCGGGCCGCAAGCGCTGCCGTGCCGGTTAATCCTGGCCTGCATGACGCTGCGCGCGAGGTCCGAGCGCCACTCCTGGCTCACAATGTCGCGCAGCTCGGCGTCGGTCAGCCCCACCGCGTCCCTACCGTTCATCATCACCGCAATTAACACGGACAATCGACCACCACCACCAAGCAAGACCGCAGCACGTACGCGCCGAGTTGGCGGCGCAGCGCACCGACGGCCCAGTCGCAGAAGGCGGTGGGCGGCCGCTGCAGCGCTAGGTTGGCTCGGAACGTGTTGATGCGCGTGCCGTAGTAGTGCATCGCCATGGGCGGGCCCGCGAACGCCTTCCACGCGGGCGGCAGCGCGTCCAGCTGCTGCTCCACGCGCTCCACGCGCGGCACCACCTCGTGCTTCTCCTGCATCGCCGCCTTCATGGTTCGTGATTGCGCTCCGGGAGGCTCCACGGACGGAAGCGACGCGTCAAACATCGTGACCTCTCGTGCGCCTGCTCAACTACCAACAAAGAATCTTTCGTGTCTTTGCGTGGCACAACTAGCGACACGGTGGACACGATCTCTGGCCGTGTCCTGTGTGGCCGATAAGATAACAACACAAGCGCGGATCACGTGCCATTGAGTTAGCGGGTGGCCTACTATTCGTACCCCTCCGGCGGCTACATACACCATCACCAGCACGATGCGGTGGCACCTGAGAGCTTGGCTGCTGCTCGGCTGCCTGCGCCATCTGAGCGTGGTCGCACTGTCGCCTAACCAATTCCTCGGCACCTGCCTGGACGACGCCTGGGTCTCGGAGATGGAGGCGCAGCTCGGCTCGTCGCGAAGCCAGCGGCAGCCGGACGCGCGTCTGACGAGCCCGTTCCTGCAGCCGGCGCTGCAGTACCCGCGCTACCAGGTCCGTGGGTTTCATCGTAGCGTTTGCAATCGAGACCGAGCTGTCCACTCACGCATCTGTCACAGTTGGCAGACTGGCGCACGGCGTCACCCGACGCGTACTCGAGCTCCTGCCTCGGCGACAGCGGCGTGCGGTTGCACGGTTCCAAGGCCGATGGCACCGGCAACAAGGGCCACGTGGACGGCACGCTCGTCGTGGACTGGGAGGACTGGGCAACGCAGGGGCTCGTGATGGCGGCGTTCGCCATCCTGGCTCAGGAAGTGGTACGTGTGCGCGTCTTTGAGGTTGGTCGTCTCCGAGTCGTGCCAACATCACTCAGAAGCTGTCTTGCTCTTGGCCAGGTCGGATACGAAGTATCGTACATCACGGGGGCGTCGATCCTTGGCCCGCAGCAGACGCAGCGCATGGTGTCGGTCGGCAACGGCCTGTGCATGCCGACGTACGCCAACTTGGAGGTGTGGATCTTGACGGTGCTCGACGCCCTGCGGGTCTACGCGAACGAGTCGTAAAACGACGGCGGCATCAGCTACGTCGGGCTTTCCGGCCTGTACACAACGCACGATTTGGTCGCTCAGGGCACCAACGAGTCCATCCACTCGCCGCCGTTCTACGCCGACTTCTGGCGAGACAACGTGACCAACGAGGCGCTGATCAACGCGACAAGTTTCTCGGTCTTGACGAACAACTCGGACTACTACCAGCCTCAAGAGAACGGATGCGCAGGAGACGAGAACCTCGGGTGTTGAGCTGATGGGTGCGCCAGGTTGGAGGCGTGCACGTTACGGGAGGCCGAAGGCAAGAAGTGCATGGTCGTCATAATGATGTACGCCAGCTACGACCGCGGGTATCTTCAGGCAGTCATGTCGAACCTCGGCGTCCCGGCGTACTTCTGCTTCCTCGGCTATGGTGGATCGCTCGCGTACGTCCTCGAGGCGCAGCAAA
>JAADXW010000833.1:0-15182 GCA_023337975.1 Phytopythium ostracodes
GAGCGCGCAGGGGCCGATGCTGGGGACGCGTATCCGAAAATGAGCTGCCGCGTGAATGTGGACACTCCCGCCCCGGTCAGTCGACCAAGCCCAACGGCGGGACTGGAAACGTATGAGGATGGGTTTAGTTAGATTCCGCACCGGTCAGTATCGATTGAATTTGGGAATTATGATGCGTCAAAAATCAATTCGATTTTCGAAAATCGGAAAGAGGAGGATGCGCAAAAAGCGAATTGGCGTAGAACCGTAGTCGGCAACAAATGGCGAAGGGAGTAGTTATAGCGCCCAACTGAGAGCATCTCCTTCAGTCATGCCTAACCCTATCATGTATCCATCCGACGGACGTATACGACGTATACACGCAGCTCCATTTGAAACCTTACCATGCAGCAAAGAGCCACTGTTTCAAGTGCCAATTTGGCTTTGTGGCTTGTGCACCGCCTACCCAAAGCATAGGCCGAGGGTTCGAGTCCCGCTCGAGATAATTTTTTTTGAGGGGGGTCGTGCCGACTGACCGAAAGAACTGAGCAAAGATTTAAGTATATTGATAACGAGCAAGACTTATACCCGATGAATGGATACGAGGAGTACATCGCCCCTGGCAGTGGCAAGCACCGACGAAGAGGTTCTATCTAATCCCAGACATTGCACCTGGCCGAGTCGAGATTTTAAGGGCGGGGGTGGGGCCGGCCGCGCAGCGAAGCGAAGAGAGGGGCGCCCCCTCCCCCTACTGGTCTCGAACATCCGGACCATGTTTTTTGTATACTAATGTATAACGAATATGTCATAGTACGGGACTCTGGTTGGGCTGAGTTGGGCATCGCATGGGCCCGTTTGGGCACTATTTGATGTGTACCACACCACCCAGTTGGGCGCAGCAACAAGTGCCAATGGCAAAATGGATACTTGAGGATTCCACAACCAGAACCGTTCCACTGTGCCAGCGCGCCGCGCCTCATCCCGCCATGCGAGGCGCCAATTGGCGGGTTTAACGCAATGTTCAACTGTCAGCTGGGCAAATGGGTTGAGCGCGTCAAATGCTTGCGCGTCGTCGAGCTTCCGACGGAGCGCGGGTAAACATTTGCGATGTTTTTGAAGTTGAAATGCAGCCTTTATACTTGTGTTGCATTTCCACACAAAAATAATACCTGGGAATGGTAAAGGGGGAAAAATTACACAGGGTCAATTCGATATCTCATTTATACAAATACTGTAATTAAGCAAAAATGCTAAGGCCGTGCGTTGCCCGAGGAACCTTGGATATTTATATCCAACGGCCCAAAGGACCTAGACGTACCAGCGTGAAAATTGCATGGTATCCGTGCGAGACAAGTATGTTGTTAGGACATTTGTGTTGTCACTGACAAGTTTACAAATCCTAGTCAAACGGATTATCCGATACCGTAAGTGGAATGGTCATATATCCAGCAAAACTTATTTTTAGACGAATCTACCAGTAAGATCGGAAAGAAGAGATCCGTCTGCATCGTTTGAGTAACAGACCAGCTATTTATACGAATTTCCGAAGAAACTACAAAGCCTCAATTACAGCCAAATTTTGGTAGGAAAAAAGTAGACTAGTTGAGCCCTTACCACCCCTCTAATACTCTATTTTTTAAATTGTTTAGGTCAAGTATACAATCCTTAGTATTTTTTGTTAGACAATAAATATGACCACTATATGTCTGCAACATGGTATACCGACATTTGAGTATAAAGCTTTTAGGTGGCAAACTGCACGTCTGGGACGGTAAAGCTGATGAAGGAAAGAGAATATTTTCGACTCAAGCAACAATCTAGCTGCAGACCGCTTCTCGCCAAACGGTGAGCGCCGGCAGCATCGACAATGCTGTTACGCCAATCATGTGAGCTGAAGGACTTCCATTAGAAACTTTAGAAACGATGCTAGCGTCATCGCTCGTAGCTATATCTCATGTTGGCGGAATCAAAAATCCTTGAAATTTATCGTATCCGATATAACAAGAAGCCAAAATCAAGCATGTCATGACCTGTCAAGTTGGACATCCTTGATATACACCATTTTCCAGCAATATTCAGCGAATGTCCAAACGCTTTCAGCAAAAGTCCACAAAATTGAGAACCTTTCAATTATGATAATCAGCCGCTGTATCATTTTAAAAAGGGTATTCGATTCATTGTTTAACTTCAACCTCGTCAAGATTAAACCTCGTAAAACGGTTGAACTTCAACCAGAATTGATCATTTTTCGCGCCTAAATTTCGCGCCAAATAGCACTGCTTGCGCTATACAGCAGCAGCACGATGACTAGGCAGAACAAAGCTTCTTTGCATGCCTTTGGCCAGCAAGATCCGCGCCAACCGCGCTGCGGGCTGCTTTCCATTCTTCATTTTGCGGTCCAGACGCCATACCGGGGCTCCTACCAGCATCGCCCTCTCTATCAAGCTCTTCGTCATCGAGACTGCTCGTAGCGGATAGGCCTGGCGACTGGTCGCAGCGATGAGCAACGTCAACCTGAAGACGGCTGGATAGCACGTGCCGCGCGCCCGGTCATTACTGCGCAGCGCGACTTCGTTCATCATCCCAGGATCCAACCCGCCCACACCACATTTCTGTCCGCCCTCTTCGCGGAGAACTGCTTGCTGACCCTGCAGCAGATGGCGGACATGCTGCAGACCGAGTTCGGCCTGAGCGTCTCGCGCCAGACCGTGACTAAAGCTATCAACGGCCTCGGCTACTCGCTGAAGCAGACACATTTGGAGAAGAACATCATGAACAACTCGGTCAACAAGGACAAGCGCAAGCAGTACTTGCTGCAGCTGCTGGAGCGCCAGGCGGCAGGCAAGACGGTGTTCTACATGGACGAGACCAACATCAACCTTCGGTGCTCGCGCGGTCGTGGGTGGATTAAGCGCGGGGCCGGCGCTTTCAAGATCGCCCCGGTTTCGCGCGGCAAGAACATGCACATGATCGCCTGCATCAACGGCGATGGGCCCGTCTACTGGGAACATTAGTTCGGCTCGTTCAAGACGTAGTAGTGCTAGCAATTCGTCCGGCATGTCTTTGGCACAATCAGCGCCAGCATGGACCTGTAGGACGTTGTGATGGTTTTGGACAACGCGCCGTGTCATTCGCAGCTGGCTGACGTTACGCGTGAGGAGGCGTACAGAGATACGACGATTCTCAAGCTCGGCCCCTACTCCCCCATGCTGAACCCGATCGAAAACGTCTTCTCGGTGTTCAAGAGCCAGGCCATAGCCTTCTTCGCAGATCGGCGCCGCGAGATTGTGACGACACCACTCGGTACAACGCAGGTGGCGCACCGCAGCCGTTTTCTTGTTGAGGCTGCTGAACGTTTCTTCCCTATGGTTACGACGTTGTCTTTGTGCAGCGCATGTGCGTCGCACACGCTTCGATTTCATGCAGATGTTCTGACTCTGCAGGATGTTGATGCCGGCATGTGATTTGCGCAGGGCGAGCTTTTTTAGCACGCAGATTTTTGCTCTCCTGCAGTTGTGCTCGTTTGCTAAACTAAATAGTTCAGTATTATTTTCATTTAAGATTATAAATTTTCGCAAGTATTACTTTAAAAAGGTTTTCTTAATTTTGTGGACATTTGCTGAAAGCTTTTGGACATTTGCTGAATTTTGCTGGAAATTGATGTACATCTCGCTTCTTGACCCCTTCTATTCGAAAGGCGCTCCAATTTTGGTACATCAGTAATTTTCAGTTCTTTGGCTTCAATCAGCGAATATCCGTATTCTCCAAGAGTATCACATTTTAAAAATATAATCATCCATCTTCCTCGTTCAAAATCACTTTGCCTCTTGTATTGATAAAACCTCTCAAACAAAGCGACTAAGAACCGAAACGTAGGTTCTGATGCTATCTGAATGTTGAACGAATGTTGCTCTAGGCCGACTGTGCAACAATCACGTTCAGGCGATAGGATTTGACAGTTTATAGACGATTCCGACGTTTTCAATTCAAAATCGAGATGGCACCCAAGTTTTGGTAAATTACAGAAGTACTTTTTGATTATATTATATGAGGTTTAGGACCCTCTCGGATCCCGGTAGAGACTCTGGATATAAATATACAGAGAACAGCAAAATTTTATATATAAATATTTTATAGCAATTGTTGCACTGACTGACACATTGAAGTGCGAGGTGTTGACATCGTCACTTTGACAAACAACCGCTGTGTAGATGCACCACCGATAATGTACTGCGCTGTAGTGGAAAGCTTGTGCAGACGTCTCAGCAACAGCTTGAAGCGGATGCTCCATGCCGCCGGGTGCATCGGTTTAAGGACGGCTCGCCAGCGGACGAGGTTGCCTGACGAAGCTACTGTACCCCTCAGTCTCAGCCGAGTGCGTCGGCAACCTCATCGTCTAGGTTTTCAGATTCTAGGCAGTGATGCCATTTGTTGTATAGCTCACGAACTATTAGAGGGGTATACAAGTCCTCGTGCGGCCAATACAAAAATACGTCCCCCCCCCACAGGTCTGGACTTGCGTCTTGGTTGCTCTCGCGTCTACATCCGACGCGCCAACCGCCTACGGTCAAAGTTCGAAATGCAACGCAGCCTCGCAACCGCGTTGAAGCGGCACAAGAGCAAACGATCTGTCACGGCGCAACAACGGTCTCCTTTACAAAGGGGCGTTATCCAAACCGAACTACGCAAGTCCACTGCCGCGAGGGACGGAGAGCGCGGCCATGTCGTTCACGAGCACGTTCTCCATCGCTTGGGTGAACTCCACCGTCTCGTTCGACGCCATGATTCCTCGTAGACACTCCTCCAGCGGTGCAGTCGCAGGGACCGACGAGGACGAGCAATGCGACTGTATCCGCGAGTAGAACTCGAAGATGGTGCCGAGGGATGGACCACTCGAGTCACTCGGCAGGGCTCTTGCGGTGCCCCACCCTTCCTCTTCAAAGCTTGCGCCAGTCGAGGAGTCTGCAGTCGCCGTGCTCTTGGCCGAGAGCGATCGCCACACGAACATCCAGAGGCCCTTCTCCTCTACGGCCGTGCACACGGTGGTGCAGGTGTACCGCATCGCTGCGTTGACTGTACTGCTGAACTGGAACTTGACCGCGAAACTTCCAGCCGACTCGGACAACGGCAAAAGCGCCGGCTCGCACTCCCTTGCGTACATCTTTGGCATCGCCCTGCGCATCGCATTAATCGCATCGGCAAGCACGAACGGGACAACTTGGGTTTCCGCCGCCTCGACGTACTCGAACCCGGTTACGTGGTCCCACCGACGGCCGTGTCTAATGTTGTGGCCCACTTCTGGTCGTAGCCCCGGCATCTCGATGTCCCGAAGCGAGTCGTCGGCGCGGGCGTACATGTCGCTAGCTCTTGCTGGAAGACGTCGATTCGGCGCCTGTCACAATCGCGAATTACCATCACGGGCTTTCGCTGCTGCTGGCCAAGCAGCTCTGCCGCTCGCTTGAGGGACAGCGTCGCAGTCCGCGACCGCAACGTGTCGACGAGCTGCAGCGCAACACCGCGGTGCAGGCAAATCTGAGCGCGCAGCTCCCGACTGAGCGCCTCTGCCTCGCACCGCCGCTGCAACTGTCGGAGCGCGACCCCTCTCCCCGACCACGACGCGGTCCGCAACGACACCGCGCGCGCCGCTCCGCGCCTCCATCGCGACGAGCTTGCCGGTAAGCGCGGCGACCAGAGCTGGCAGCTCGCGCTGCTTCGACTTCTTCTTCTCGCGGTACTGTCGTTGCCGGCTGGACTTCAGCTCGCCTTCGCGCAACGGCGTCGCCGTCTGCTGCTCCGACGCGCTCGCATTAGGACTGGCGCTGCCTATTTCGACCATCCCGCCGCCGGCTCCTTCAGCGTCGACATAAGAGGGATACAGCAACAAACTTGTGCCCGCATCGAGACTGTTGGCGTCCACCACCACGCCACCCGACGAGCAAAGAGGGCCGCTAGGAAGCGTTGGCTGCCACTCCGCGTCCAGCAGCAGCGGCGTGTGATCGAGCGGCGCAGCAAACAGCGGCGAGTCGATGACGAGCAGCAGCGCCGCAATGTCGTTCGGGGACGCGACCGTCCCGGCATACGCGTCCGCCGCCTCGGCGAGAGCGGGCAGCTCGTCCCTTCGGTCCATTCCGCTGCAGTGTATTCCTAACGAGCTCTCGGGAGAGCACGGCTCGGCAGAGTGTGTGTTTCGATTCAGAGTTGTAGTGGAATGATGGTACATCAACTGAGCTGCTCACTCCTGTTAGCGTTTATCAATACTCAATGGTGTCATCATGACCTTTCAACTAACGACGTCGTGGCCGCCGCATTGTACAGTCGATACATGTTCTTTCGCGCGTGACTTGTAGAGTCGCAAGCCCAGCGGAGTGTTCGTAGAACGCTTCTGCCGGCTTTGAATATAGTGCACCGTACTGGCCGGCCCCCTGCCCCCGAGCAAACGTCGCGGGCAGCGAGTGAGGAGCGATCGGAATTCAGTGCAAAGATACGTGTCGATCCTTCTGCAAGACCGCTAGAGCACCTACTGCGTAGTGACAGCACATTCGCGTGCACGCCAGCCACGAACAGCGAACAATACAGTAGAAGCGCTCGCATTGAATGCGGGTCCACACGGCGTGTCGCTCTCGCTGCGTCTGACTCATCCAGGGCGCTCCTTTTGCCACCTGACAACATCGTGTACTGAATCAAGGTGATGGCAGCGATAGTTGGGCCAGAAGGACCGGGCTTTCCGCAGTAGCCAGGACGATCGGACCCTCCCCAATCTCCGCGTTTTTAGAGCAGGGTACTGATATAAACAGCGGTTTTTGACCTGATCGTGAGACCGGACGGTGAAAAATCCAGCACACACAGGTAGCGAGCGGAGTTGACGTCTTGTGCCGCAGCGCACGCAGGACGCACGTCGCCAGCTCTTCAGTCACTACACCGTCCGCTCCCGCCTCAGGATGCCGGCGGCCATGGACGCGGACTCGACGAAGGTCGAGCCCACGCACCCGGCGGCGGATGATCTCCTCGCCCCGGCCGCCTCCTTCTCCGCGGTGGTGTCTCCGCCGCCGCTCGACGCGCTCTGGCTCGCCGCTTTCGAGCCTGCCTCCTTCTCCGATACGGCGCTCCACGCCGTGGACTCTGGCCGGGTAGTCACGGACGCAGACGCGCTGTCGCTCTCCGAATGCTGGCGTGACCAACCACTTTCGGCGTCTGGATGCATCCTCAGCGACACCTCGGGCTCGACACCGCCGCCAACGCCCGTCATCAAGAGCGAGCCGAAGTCGGAGAACGCCAAGCAAGCGCGCCAAGTCGAGCTGGCAGCCAGGCGCCGTCGCGTATACCGAATCAAGAAGAAGAGCGAGCTAGAGGCGCTCCGAGAGACGAGTGCGGTGCTTGGGGACCGGCTGGCCGAGCTGGTCGCCAGAAATGAAGCGCTCAAGAACCAACTCGCCGAGTACGGCAAGTCGGGGCACTTCGCGGCTGGCTGGAAAGGGGTTGCGCTCCGGCAGCTGCGTCGACGAATCGAGGCCGAGGCGCTGAACCGCGAGCTGCGCGGGCTGGTTCGCCAACATCATGACGTGGCGCGGGCGCTGACGTGCTCCCTGCGGGCGCATTTGAGTGCAGTCGAGCCCAAGCAGCTCGTAGCGCTCACGTGTCCTCAGCAGCATGCGCAAAAAGAGGTCGTGCAGCTCTACGAGTGTGACGTACAGACTGCTGCCGCGTTTCTTCACGAGATTGACGCTACGTACGCCGATGCAGAGGCTGTGCTGCGCGGCTGCCAACCTCCTCCGGAGACAGACCAAGCGTACAACTCAAGGCAAGGCTGGCGACGAGAATCTGACTCGGAGAGCGAGTACTTCGAGCTTGTCGAGACGTGGTCTCTTCCGTTTGACCTCGAGGACGCGGTCCCCGCGATGCAGAAGTCGCTGCCCATTGTGCTGACCAAGGAGTGTCACCCCGCTGTCATCCAGGTGCCTGACCCGTCAAACACCGTGGCGATCAAGTTTGTCTTCGGCTGCACCGACGGCGACAAACGGACGCTGCGGTACCAGAGCATCTTCGTCGCGAAGGTATTTCTTTACAAAGACCATGCTGTTTCCAGATGGCAATCCGTGACGGCGGAGCGAGACTGCATAGGATCTGCTGGCGACGAGATCGTCGAGACGGGGTGGGGAGTCGCGCGGAGGGCGACGAGCGCTTCTGGAGGCCATCACGACCCAGCAGGCACCAGAATCGAGTTGTGCACGCGCTTTACGATGCGTGGCGGTCCCGTGATGTCGCCGGATGCAGCGCGCCGCAACAAGCGCCTCGAGAAGTACGTCAGTATGGTGTTCAACGATGACCAGGACGACATCACGGAGTGGTATCAGGTGATTGAGAGTCTGGTGATGAACGACCTCGCCGCCCTCAACATCGGCCAGACACCGTGATGCGGTCAATGAAACAGGAATTTGGTGGCATGCAGTCAAAAGTAACGTTCTCTTTAGCTACAAATGCGAGCGGAATCGTTGCGAAAGCTGTGCTGGAAAGGTCCACAACACAGAACGCGCAAAGTGCACTTGTTAATCGACTAATGCAAGGTCGAAGCAGCCAGAGCACCCACCACGTCTCTTTGGCCGCTTGCTGCTTTTGGCTCCACATCAGATCATCAGAGGTCCAGGATGTTCGTTGCTGGGTCAACCTTCTTGTTGCCACCGCCAAAAGACCTCTAGCCCAGGAAAACGCGGTCATCTCGTCCATGAACACGTTACTGAACGTTTGATAAACCGCTGCAACCTCGTTCGACGCGGACTCGAGCATGGAGCGGCAGCTGAGAGCCAATGCCCCCAACAATCGATCTAACCCTGGCAGCATGGAGCCTGTCGATCGCAGGTGACCGAGCCGTGGAGCGAGTGGAAGACGCCGTGAACCTGCCGATCACGAACGAGTTCGCCTTGCACGCGCCGAGAACCGCCTCGTACAGTATCACTACTGTGGCATCAGAGTCGACGCAGCATCGAGACAGACCGAAGTACCAGTTACCTACAGTATTGGTTATGCTTTGCTGTTCGGACAAACGTCATTCGACCACCGCACAGAAAAAAACCATCGGGTTGTGTTGACTACTGTATGCGCATTTGTGGCATAATCAGCGCACCGTTTCCCAAAATGGGCACACCTACTAAAGTATACAGCACAATATAAATCATCGTAGCACACTTTGGAAAATCTATTGTGCTAAATACACTCATTTTGGCATTTCCCATCTCAACTGACAAGAGCCCACCAAAATCCAGCCTGTGTACAAATCTTGTCCTGTCCTGTACCGTATTTCGCATGTAGAGCGAAACACCCCATGTTTCTAGGGATGGGTACCCTGTCTAAAATGATGATTTGTTAAATTTCACTCGGACGATACATTTTAGAAATTTTGGTTGTTGAGATGAACCGACACTGTATTACAGGGTGAATAATCAGTGCGATCCGGGCCATCGGCAACAAAGTCCTGATCCTCAGCAATTCAACGGCCCTGCAAAAGGGACAGCTTCTATAACTGAGAAATCAAACCGGCAGCAGCAACACAATTATCGCTCGGCACCAGGCCACTGACGCGGAAACCGTTAGCGATTGTCCTGGTCGGGACATGACGCCACTCCTGGTCGATTCAGCTGCAGATCTTCTCACGATTCGGTCGCTCAAGCTCGAAGCTCGTTCCTGGAGCGCGCACCGCCACAATCTGGACTCGCATATCGTCATACCAATGCTGTCGCAGCTGACATTTTAACGGGAAATTCCATGCTACGTCTGCTGGCTGCGAGACGGACGCGACACGAGGCGGAACCTTCAGAAGGACGACGTTGAGTGTCTTGGCGTAGCGCTGCACGCTCTCCGTCCAGTTGCCACTAAAGTCGTCCCACAGGAGCAGGATCGACTCCTGTGGTGACGGATGTGAAGCAAAGTGATGCTCTGAGAAGGCAACAGACAGATCTCCATTCCACCAGTCTAATGCACGAGTAAAAGCGTGGTGTTACGTTTGCACAGTACGGTAGGTTAAGATGGCAATCACAAAACAAGCAGCACAGTACCTTTCGAATTGCCGTATGTTTCCATATCGACAGAGTTACCGATCTTGGTCACATCCTTCCAGACGCGCGTCCCGAAGCCGCGTCTGTCCTTGACGTTCTCCGCTTAGGTCTCTTTGCTCTTTGCTGGCTTGGCCTTGAATACGACGGACGGTGTGTAACGCGAGCCTTCGCTGTCACTGAGAAGCATGACTGTCGCTTGTCCCTTGGACGCCCCGCTGCACTTCACCCACACAATCTTCTTGCCGCGCTTGTGGAGCGTCTTCTTCGCAATATACTCGAAAAATACGGCTAAATAACGTTAAATTACTTATAAAACGTTAAATAACGCTTAAATAATTATATATACCTGTTTGGTCCGCGTTATATGCGCGCGTGATGCCATGGTCACGCATGGTGGCCTCGACGGTGGCAGAGAAAGCCGCCGCCACTTCCTTGATGTCCGCGGGGCTGATCTAGCTCTGCCGCGTGGGCACGCGCAGGCTGAACTGGTGGCGGCGCTTGGATCCGCTGATCCACTTGTCGGACGCGTGGAAGTCCGTCCCCTTCGCCTCCAACGCGGCCTGCCGCGCCTTGTCGGAGATCATCTGCGAGGACAGGGGGATGCCGTCCTCGCGGAAACCGTTGACCCACAGCACAATGTCCATCTCGAGTTCGTTAGAAAGAATCGTACCAACACCGAGGCTGCGGACCTTGGTGTGCCCGCCCTTGCCGGCCGCTGCAGCCTCCTCGAGCTTGGAGCACTCCCACGCCCAGCGTAGTATGCTCGTGCGTTTTGACTCCTGGCGTTCAACAGCTAGACTAGAGTAAAAATTGATTATGGTCGCCGGCATGCCCTCGCGGTCGAGACGTGCGAGGACCGCAAGCTTCTGGTCGACTGTCTCAGCCTTAAGCTTGTACTGATGTTCCTGACGACCTATCCCACCCAGTAGAGGCCGCTCTGTGGGAGGCGCTCGCGCCATTTCGGAACTGATGATTTGGTGACCACCACGTGCTAATTTGCAACCTTCGAATAATCGGTAATACTGCTTTGTACCGGTATCTTGGGTTATTTTTCAAAGCGTGTCTCTCTACATTCTATTTGGCGGATTATGAATTCTGGTTTGTGATTAGCTGGATTCGGAGTGTATCTCTCAAGCCGTTGTAGCTCTCTACATGCGAAATACTGTATCCGTTCTGACACAGTTCTGAGACACATTTTAGGCGAACCAAAAGTCAAGGTTAGACAGCACGTATAAAAAATCTAAGAGCATTCTCGAAAAGAGAAAAGAAAACGTACCCTATTGAACGCTGATGGCGTAACAAACGCAAAAAAAAAATCAAAACAAATATAGCAGTAAAAAGAACATTTCACCGTAAAAAATAACCTGGGGGTGTCAAGCTGCTCGCAAAAACGACTGGTCCCGAGCTAACACAATGGCAAAGCATCAGCACAAAGCAAATTTCGTAAAGACGATGGAGACGCTGGCGCTGGCGCCTGCCCGGAGCCGGCAGATATCAATCCCGAACGATTTGCGGCTCGATGCGATCAATCATGTGAATGCGGGAGAATGCTGTGACGCTGTTGCGCGCGACATGCACGTGTCGCGCGTAACAGTGTGGCGATGGACGAGGAATTGGAGCGCAATCGCGGCCGCCGATCTCACGCGCACGTATGTCGTCGAGAAGCACAAGGCCTCCCTTGTCTCTCTGGAGACTGAGCAGCGGCACCGTAATTGATCCATTTTGCTAATCGATTCTAACTCCGAAATAACCTCTGGATGTTGGCTTCTTCTTTTTTCAAATTTAGTTTCTTCGAGTGGATTCGCGAAATGCGTACAGACCAATACCTCTGCGTCACGACGGAGTGCGAGTATATTGTGCTTGCACGGTTGGACCCTGACTACATGAACGAGCGCACCACGGATGCCGTGCGCATGTACGTTACTCGATTTTTGGATCGCCATCGCTTCACATTGCGGTGGATCACGCACCACGGAACGCAGCCATGGCCCGATATGGAGGTAAGCTATTGTGATTATGGGAATGCCACTAGTTTTAGACGCATCTAATGTGTCTTTTACGTGTGTTAATGCAGGAGGCGGCAAGAAAGTTTGCGTATGTCGTCCAATAGATCGTGGAAGGGCCGAGTTTGTTTCCAGCCTCTCTCTTCCGTGAGCGCTACGACTACGCCTACAGTATAGATCAGACGGCGGTCTATATTGACATGCACCCAAGCACGATCATCGAGTTCGTCGGGGTATCGAACGTCGACGTCGTCCGATGTAACTTCTGCTATTATGCATTGTTCCGCTTAGTAATTTGTCTAGTTATGATCGTTTGTTTTGTTAGCAGTGTCCGAAAATTCGTTCCACGCTTCAGTTTTTCTGTGCGCGTCGGCGCGAGGTGTGAAGCTGCGCCCTCTCATCGTCTTCGCCGGAGTGCCGGACGGCGACGCGGAGGAGGAGATGCTCACAGACCCAGCCTTCGACTGGGACCGCGGCCATTTCGCAATCCAGAAGAAAACGTACTGTGACAGCGCTGTTATGCACAAATGAATAGGAGAGATATGGAGGCCAGAGGTAAAAATGTGCTCGCTTTTGATTTTAGATAGTCTGGAGGTTCATAAGATGGAGGGTGTTCGAGCAGAGCTGGAGGTGGAGTGCTTCACCCGGGTGGAGTATGCTCCGCCGGGTGTGACAGCAGTCGCACAGCCGATGAGCGTCGTTGTAATGGGCACATTTAAGGCGAAGTGCAAGTCAAGGTATGTGCGCGAAACCATTGTGACGGGGTTCTGTCGTAATGCCGCTGAGCAACGTAAAACCATCGCGCGCATTGTGTTACAGGCATGGGACGAGATAGAATATAGCACTAGCGTCAACGGTTTCGTTGGGGTGGGACTTATTGCTACTGGCCCTCTTGATGCCGAAGGCCAATTCCACCTCCCATCTCCAGAAGACACTGATCAGCTTGAATAGACACCTTCGTTTTGTCTTGCTTTTTCTATTGGGTCGGCTTGCTTTTGATTCGAGTAGATGGCGAATGCTCAGATCGCTTCCTGCCTGTGGGAAGGATGGAAGTTTGCCGGGAAGGGGTGTCGCTTTGGATTTTGTTTTGTAGTGTGAACAAAGAAGTGTCCATAAAAACTCGTTTTTGCACGTGTTGCATCATGGCGTTCATTACACCATAAACATTCAATAGGGTAGTTTGGTTGTGTAGATTAATCGATTCTATTGTTGGTATTCTACAAAAAATGAAGCTTTGAAGTAAAGGTAAAGATCCTCAACACAATTCCGGGACATTTTACTGTCATTCTGTATAGGACCACTAAAAAAATGGACAGGATACTAAATCGAAGTACTCGACTTTTGTATGGAAATTCGAAACGTCTGAAAAATTGTTAATTTTCGAGATTTTGGCGCACGGTTTGCACTAAACAATAAATTAGACTCTCCTCCTTACAGCCTAATTTTGGAAACCATGTCTCGACCTTTGCTGTTGGAGATGTCTTCAACGATCCGAGACATCTTTACATACATTTTCCAAGTATAACACTGTCTCGGAACTATGTGTGTCCCGGAACTCTGTCAGAGCAAATAACAAGCACTTGGGAATCCCGTCTCGTCTGAACCAGCCTGACTGGCTGGATTTGGGATCGGGAGCATCTCTTGCTCTGCGTCCGACCAAGCCACGAAGCCTCCGACCCGATCACTCTCGTCCATTTCTGTCCTGAGTTATCCTGCTCGCTACAGTACCGTACCGACCCGGAGCCACCAGAATTGGGCTCTTTGAGCATAACAGCGGACGATCTCACCGGGTTCGCGTCCACCTACGCGGTGGTGTCTCCTCCGCCGCTGGAAACGGTATGACACGCCTATTTTGAGTCGCTCACCTGCTTCGAGGAGGCTCTTGACGCCATCGACTGCGACCAGATCGTCTCCGACGCAGACGCGCTGTCGCTCTCGGAGTGCTGGGCCGACGAACCAGCTCACGCGTCTGGAGTACCTTGCAGCACCAGTGATGACGCCTCGGGCCCGGCGCACCCAGCAACGAGCGAATCGACGCCAGAGGACGTGAAACAAGATCGTCAACTCGGGCTGTCAGGAAGGCGCTGTCGGGTCTACCGGAACAAGAAGAAGAACGAGCTCGAGGCACTGTGTGGGACCAGGACTCTGCTGAGTGAGCGGCTTGCCGAGCTGGTGGCCAGGGACAAAGCTCTCAACAGCCAGCTCGACGGATACAGGAAGAGAGGGCGCTGCGCTACTGGCTGGATGGGCGTCGCGCTCCGGCAGATGCGGCGACGACTTGAAGCGGATGCACTGAATCGCGAGCTGTGTCTGCTGGTTCGTCAACGCCACGACATGGTGCAGGCACTGGCGAGCATTCTGCAGTCTCAACAACGTGCAGTCGATCCCAAGCACCTCGGAGCGCACGAGTCGCGCCAGCGGCAGGCACTCCAGGAGGCCGTGCAGCTCGATGAGTGCAACGTATGGACCGTTTCCTCGTCCCTCTTGGAGATTGGCGTGGCGTACGACCAAGCGGAATCGGTGCTTGGCTGTTGCCAGCTTCCTCCGGAAGCAAACCACGTGCACAGGTCGACGAGAGGCTGGCGTCATGATCCTCGTTCCGAGAGCGATTACTTCGAGCTCGTCGAGACGTGGGCCGTTCCGTTTCGTCTCGAGAACGCCATCCAAGCCGTGGTGAGGGGACTGCCAGCGGTGTGTAGCAAGGAGTGCCACCCCGCTATCATCCCGGTGTAATGGGGCGCTGTCCACGACAGTCCCCAAAACACGGCACACACGCTTGCGCTTGGAGGAAGACTTGATTCCCGACTTGGAGGGAAGGAGGAAGAGGAGACTTGAGTCGAACGCGGAAAATTTGCAACTCAATTAAAATGGGCTTATGGTTCCTGCGCTGCTCCTAATGCACCCGAAGGGCTCCTAGAGGTTTTACTCCTAAAACCTCATGCCTACATGTAAAACCTACGATCCTGATATATAAAACCTTGGGTACTCTTGAGGTTCAACCCATCTGCTTGAATCTTGAATCTTGAATCTCCTGGGAATCTTCTTGGAAGATTCCTTGCGGTGTGATTGGCTTGCGCCTCTCACTTGAACATTCGATGTCGCGTCCGACGCGTCATCGACTCAGTTCCCCAAGTGCAAGAACCATCGTTCCGAA
>JAADXW010000834.1:0-15176 GCA_023337975.1 Phytopythium ostracodes
ACGGTATAATAGTACCCTCTGTGCAACAAACTGATGAATTGGTGCCCGTGCTCAACGGTTGAAGTTTCGGCGGATGTGCTCACCCAACCAACAGTTAGAGTAATCACAGTCATTAATACAATACTAGTACAGTTCATGTGTCTGTACTGTACAGTACGAGAGCTTTAACTGCAGTAGACGTGTAAATGACACTCTTTGATGCTCAACAATGAGCCTCCTTGCCTATGTGCCGCTGGACGCTCAAGATTCGTATCGCTTCACCACCCAGAGCCTGCACGTCATGTCTGTCACGTTCAACGGCACTGGCGGCAAAAGTGTACATAGATCATGTCGGTTTGCTGGAAGAGGTGTATGAATGGAGCGAGCTTCAAGTTGGCAGCGTTGCCGTCATCAAGCGAACCCGCTCGCTCGGCTGTTGCCGCCGGAAGGCGCGCGCCTGCCACACCGCGCTGCTTATGTTCCGCTGCCGCCACAATTTGTGACTCACGAGGTGATTTCAAGGATAAAAATGCACGCATTTTTTACCGCTTTAATAGGCCCATAGTACCGCAAGCGGCTTACATTATTTACTGTCCCGCTCAAGTCGCCGCTTCGGTAGGTCGAGCTCCCTGCGCCGGGACCACTTTGAGCACGAGGCGACGGAACCGGCTCAAGCTTGGCATTGCGACGCACTGCAAGTGTTCCGGAGATGTGCGCGATAAATCAAGTAGAGCTGAGTACTTCAACCCGAACGGTACACCACGAAAGTTTGACCATTAATAACGACACAGAGCCCAATAAGTTGGTGCCAAACACTCTACAGTACAACGTGTACAGCAGCCCACCGCTCAACGAGACCACCAGCCCAAGTGTCTGGTTATGAGGGAGGGACGTTCTGGGGCACAACCCATGAGGGTGCTTCGACCGCACCAACCTCGCTCACACTTCGACTTTCCTTCGCCAACACCAGTCAAGCGCCCAGCCAGACCTCTGTCCAAGCTCGAGTACTGAACCATGGCGGCCGGAGTGATCGTCAACCTCGACAACGATGATCAGGCTCCGCCGACGCCCGGCAAGCGAACGTACGCCATTATTGTGTGCATCTTCACGGCCCTCGGTGGTCTATTCTTCGGCTACGACCAGGGTGTAACCTCCGGCGTCCTCATCATGGACTCCTTCCTCTACGACTGGTGCGTCGGCTGGCACAACTTTACCTACGAGCAGTGCACAGCTTCGACCTCGGACTTGCCGGATGAGTGGACGTCGTTCACGGTCTGGTACAACATGGCGTACAACCTCGGCTGTCTGGGCGGAGCGTTCGTCGGCGGTCTCGTCGCTGACCGCTTTGGTCGCCGCGCTACGATCTTCTGCGCTGGTGTCCTGTTCTGCGCTGGAACCTCGTGGGTGTGCTTCAACAAGGCTCAGCACCACACGCTGATGTACCTGGCCCGTATCCTGCAGGGCTTCGGTGTCGGCAACTCGTCGTTCTCGGCCCCCATCTACGGCGCCGAGGCTGCCCCGAAGGAGCTCCGTGGTTTCCTTGCTGGCTTCATGCAGATGACGGTCGTCATTGGTCTCTGGCTGGCCAACCTCGTCAACGTTATCGTGCGGAACCGGGACCGCGGTTGGCGCACCACCAACGGTGTGGCTATGGCCGCCCCGCTTGTGGTCATACTCGGCATCTGGTTCGTGCCTGAGTCGCCGCGTTGGACGTACCAGAAGAAGGGCAAGGAGGCTGCTGAAGCTATTCTCAAGCGTCTCCGTCAGACGGACGACATCGAGTACGAGCTGAACCACATCGGCGAACAAGTCGCAGAGGAGATCGCTGCCAACAAGGGCATTGGTGAGCTACTCGAGCCGTCCGTGTTCAAGCGCGTGATGATTGCCATGCTCCTGCAGGTACTGCAGCAGGCGACCGGTATCAATCCCATCTTCAGCTACGGCGCGCTCATCTTCAAGGACATCACCAAGGCCGGCATCTACTCTGCCTTCTTCCTGTCCAGTGTCAACCTTGTCAGTACGATCCCTGCCATGCGCTGGGTCGATACGTACGGTCGCCGCCAACTTCTGCTGATCGGAGCTGTCGGTATGGTCACTGGTCACTTATTCGCGGCCATCCTGTTCGTGGCGACGTGCAACGGTAACGTTGATAACGCTGGCTGCCCTACGGTTGGCGGCTGGTTCATCGCTCTCGGCTCGGCCTTCTTCGTGTTTAACTTCGCCATCTCGTGGGGCCCCATCTGCTGGATCTACCCCGCCGAGATCTTCCCGCTCAGCGTCCGCGCCTACGGAGTGTCTCTCTCGACGGCTGCCAACTGGGCCATGGGTGCGGTGATGACCGAGGTGGTCAAGCTCTTCCCGTCGCTCAACATTGACGGTGTGTTCTTCCTGTTCGCGGGTCTATGCTGCATCTGCGGTGTGTTCGTGTATTTCTTCTGCCCCGAGACCAAGGGTGTGCTCCTCGAGGATATCGAGGAGCTGTTCCAGAAGAAGGCGAACGGCTCCAAGTCGCCCGAGTTCGTCGAGGTTAAGTCACCCCAGGCTATCGCGTAAGCAAAGCGGGGCGACTCCTGCAAGTGCTCGCGCATTGTGTCCGTGTGAGGCGACCTCGTCAGTGTTGCGCGCTTCCATAACGCGTTCGCTCCATCATTTCGGTGCCACGATGGGGCTGTTTTTCTGTAGACCTAGAGTCAGCTATACTGATTGAATCAACGCGATCAACAAACAATTTGAGCCCCTCAGAGTTGTATGTGACTTGTGTTATTTGTCACACGTCACACTTTTTTATGTCTAAAGGGCTCTGTTTTCGAACAAGCATGGTGTGTGCTCGAGGTTACGGCTGAACAATCGCAATTGATTGACACGCACTAGAGCAATCGCCGCGGAGATGTCGAAGCTGTTCGAGCGCATCCTGTCGCGCGCGCAGCCCCGTTCGCTGCGCAAGAGCTGCAACGGCGTGCTCCGGTCGGAGATCAATGGCGTCAGCAACCGGCTGAAGGAGGTAGCGGAGGCGTTCGGTCGTTTGAAGGAGGTGGAGGCGGCCGTGACGCAGCTGCAGCAGGACAAGGCGGACCGCCGGCGGTCGGCGAGTTTGATGGCGCTCATCGCGGACGTGGAGCGCGTGCAGAGCAGCCTGTTCATGAAGCTAGAGCGCATGGGGCACCCGGGCCATGACGAAGCAACCGATTTCGATGCGGTGAGTACTTCGTTCCGGTGGTTACGGACAGAATGGAGCACACTCGGCGAACTGATCTGTTTTACGGGTTGCTGTTGGTTCCGGCCGAGTCAGACGCTGTCTCTAAACGAGCGCGCGCCGCCTGTCGATCACAAAAGCATTGTCAGCCGACCAAAGCACGAGTCACAAGGGCCCGCGAGCTCTGCGCGCTCGGAAGTTGCTCCAACACAGCAATTGTAGCAATGATGCGAAGCAAAGGCGACGGAGAGTGACGCTAGGTCGAGCAGCAGCGACTCCGAGAGCTCTGATGCGTCCAACGGTGGTCCTAATGCGGACGGTCGTGGTAGTGGTTGGGCTCAGCAGCTGGCCGCAAGTGTTGAAGGCGACGGCACGACTCTCTGACCTTCTTGCGAGAGTTCAGGCGTGTTTGGGGCAAAGCCCTTCGCCGACGGTGCCGGACTGGAAGTTGTGCCGTTCCGTAGTTTCTGCCTCAAAGAACTTGGTCGTTCGTATCGGCGAGAGCGGGATGGACGGCACGCAGATGACTCCAGTAGTCCAGGAGGCATCCGAAGCACTGCGCCAGCTTGTGAACCGCCTGATGCGCTCCGATGTCGCGAATTTCTCAGCGCGCTGGCGAAAAATATGGTAGACGCCATCAGAGCCGCTTGCGAGCAGCGCCCTGGGCTTCAGCCGCACTTACAGAGGCAAGGCTCTCCATATTAGCTGCTCCGCCGCTTCTGTTTTAACCATTTCGTCTCTTCTATGGATTCAGACCGCTGACAGAGCTCGAAGCGGCATCAATCGCGCTGATGAGCGACTCCAAATGGCATCTGGACTACCCAATGTGCCTGCGGCTGGCTCTACAAGTCCACTTCGTGCCGCTGTCACGGCGGCCTGACTGGGCGAACGGAGTCATGGAAGCTCTCGAGGCGGCCTTTGAGAACGCATTGCAGCATGTCATGCCCGCGAGGGAGCTGAGCTTGACCATTCAAGCGACTGCATTGCTCGTTTTGTGTCTTGAGGGACTACCATCGACGCAACTCCACTCGACAAGGAAGACGGAGCAGTTTCGGCGATTCCACCAAAGTCTGGTCAAGTTCGCTGGGCATGCTACCAGCGCAGGCAAACTTTCTGGTTTCCAACGGTGCGTACCTTTATTACCGTCGATGTCGCTTGCTGATGGTGCCTCAGAGGTACCCCTGCGGCATTACAAGACATCCACGCAACTAACTTGATTGTGTTGCGAGGCAGTCGTGTGTCGGCGATGCTAGATAATCCAGCTTCTTTGTTGAGTACTCGAAGCTCTTCAAGTACGTGAAACTTGCACGGACCATGAAATGTGCTCTCCGCATGTTGGAACCCAACGCGAGAAAATACTGACCGTGTTCGAACTCGGTCGCTTTGTTCGCAGCTGCCGACGACGCGCTACCCTCCAAGCTGCAGACCACCCTGCAGTCGGCGAGAAAGGTGCACAATCTCGCCGCGGTAGACAAATACGCCCAGCTGAATTCCACGCTCCGGTTACTCCAGGACGTTCTTGAGGGAGTATCAAGCGACGAACTGAAGTCGACGACATCAACCAGCGCCCTGATCAACGTTGCTAACCTTCTCATGGAATGGATGCACTACAGGCCACGATCGTTCTCGGCGAAGCATGCCGCGCGATACCGGCAGCTTGAGCACCTCATCGGTAATGTTTCTCGTCACTTGCCGAGTCAGCCGGCCTCGGATCTATTCAGGTACGATGTTGCGGTCTGACCCTTCCAAGCGAATGTCCCTTGGTCTTATCTAAGAGCGTGATGGATGACTTCATCAGGGTGATCGACTTGTTACGGGACAAGGAGGACGCGAAGAGCAAGGAGAATGCGGGCGATGTGCCAGCTAAACACTTGAGGTTTCACTAGACTTGAACAACGGATCAGCGTCTGGTTACTATCCGTCAACCCACATAAGTCAAGAAGCATTCTCGGAGAGATTTCCGAGATAAACGCCTGCACAAAGGGACAGCTTTGAGGGCACTGGTCGATCGTGTTCGTAGTGATGGCCCACAGTGAGTGACAGATGGACCATGAAAACTTGAATGATGTGACGGCGTATTACACGATAAACAGGGATATTTTCGCGTCCAACACTGACCTCATCGCGCCTGAAATGAACCAGATTCTATGCTAGTCCCGAGACCTCCGTCGCTTGACAGCGTCACCTTCTCAACAACTCGTTCTTCCATGATGTATCTGGTCACGAATTATACCAACTCGACCACATATCAATGCTGGCACAGCCGTCGCGTTGTTTTGCCTCTTGTGCCTTCCTCGACTTCATAAGAGCTCACAAACGCGCACTCCGTTCGATCGCTCACTTCGCAAATTACCTCGGCCTCCGCACACTCAACTAGCCAGCACTTCCAAGCTAAGAGCAGACACAGGGCCAGACCACCGCTCACCATGCTCACCAAGGTTCTCGCCGTGCTCACCATCGGCCTCGCAGCGACCGTCGCCATCCTCCAGGCTGGTCCAGTCAACGCTCTACGCCCGCACCATCCGCTTGCGCGTCGCTATCTGAGTGCGAAGGGACCGGTCGTCCACGGGCATCAGCCGGTCCAGCACAACAAGCCGCCGCGCCACGAACGGAAGAAGTCGGTGCACGCCAAGCGTGTCCCTGCTGGCTCTCGTCGCCTCGGTGACAGCGACTACAACGACTACGACGACAGCAGCGACGACCACGGTCGCCATTACGGTCATGGCTACGGTCGTCATGGCTACGGACATGGCTACGGTGACAGCTACGACGACTCGGACCACGGCGACAGCTACGATGACTTGAGCTACGACGGCAGCTACTATGACTCAGACTACGGCTATGGGCCGTCGCCCTATGGCTACGGTTGGTGGTACGGGGGCGGCTACCCTGGCGGTCGATTTAGTGGGTACCCTCCGTTCTTGTACGACGGCTTCGAGAGCGCTGCTTCGCCTGTCGGATTGGGCTCGATCCCGGTGGGGGTGACGTCCGAGTCTACGGCATCGGCGACGACTGGTGCGAAGACGACGGCGACGGCCGAAGCGAAGCAGAGCGCGGCGAAGAAGAGCACCAAGTCGACGGCTGAAGCGAAGCAGAGCGCGGCGAAGAAGAGCGCCGAGTCGACGGCTGGGGCCAAGTAGGAGCCGACCATGATGTTGAGGCGTGTGGTGTGGTGTCGTGTGAAGTGACGTGACGTGGCGATGGTGATGAAGTGGCGGAGTGATTGGTGCCCGTCGAGCGCGCTGATGTGGAGTAGTGAAAGGAATATGAGTAGTGAGTACGTCTGCAGCAAGTCGCGGGTGGGCGGTGGCATTGACGGTAATAAATGCAATGGATGTCTTAATCGTGACCAACACAACATCGCTCGTCAATCCTCAAAGTCGTCTTCGTAGCAGCTGTCTCGATCGACAGGATCGCCGTCGCGCCTCCCTTTAGCGCCAGGAATTGATCGTCGACGAATAAGCTTGGATCGTTGGTGCGTCTCATCGTCACCCAGCTTGTCTTCGCCTCCGCGATGCCCGTGGTGGCGAGGAGAGGAAGCCGCACACGCACCTTCCTCCTCCTCAATCAGCTCCTGGATATCGTCGCTGTCGCATTCGGTGCTGTTGTCGCTTGACAAGTGGTCGCCGCCCGTGTGGTGATGCTGTTTCTTCTTGGTTGACGCAGCCGTCAGCTCCGCTCGGACGTTCTTCATCGACGGCGAGCCCTTTGCACTCGCTTTCGGGGACGATGATGACGCTTCTCCTTTCGTCATCGCCCTTGGCAGGTTTAGTGGCGAGGCACAGCTACTTTTCTCGCCCGGAATGTCCTCCTCGATGCCGTCATCATCGGTGGCGCAGTGTGCACCCTTCTGTCGCCGCTCTTCACGCTGGCGGTCCTGCTTTCGAGCATCCGCGTCTCGCAGAGCGCGGAGGAACGGGTGTGCGAGGCATTCAGCAGCTGACAAGCGGTTCTTTGGGTCGAGTTGCAGCGTCCGAGTCAAGAAATCGAGCGTTCCGTCGGGAAGATTGACCCCAGCGAGGATTTGTTGGAGTGGCTTCACCACGCCCTGGGCCACAGTAATTCCACGCGGAAGTCGAGGGAGCAGAGGTGGCGGAAGCGGACCTAGCACGTTCTGGATCAGGTTCCTGTACAATCGCAGGGCGTTTTCAGCACGAAGTCAATGTAATCTGCGAGGTGGTTTGAGGATGGCGGTGTGCGAAGCGCCGTACAGTTGATCAAGCTGCGTGTTGCCCGGGAAGAGCGGCCGGCCGGTGAGCAGCTCCACGAGCACGCAGCCGACGCTCCAGATGTCAGCGTTGAACGTGTACTGATCCATTCTGTTGGAGAGATGGTGCCCGCCAGCGATAGTTAGCACATGACGACCAATAGCCGTTGACGTGAAGCAGAGTCATCGGCACCTCAGCTCTTGCTCGGGAGGACGATACCACCGAGTCGCCACGTAGTCGGAGAGCGGATCGCCCTGGAACTGCACCACACGCGCGACTCCTACGTCGAGTTCGTTAACACGAAGGCACAGATTATCAATTGCCTGCGTGTAAGTGCGTAAATCAACTTTCGCTCTCACCAAAGTCGCACAGCTTGATGTCCCCGCTCTCGTCAATCAGAATATTATCGGGCTTCACATCTGTAGCGATGGGTTAGGACCAATTTGCACAATCAGTTTGTCAGCCTGCAGTAAATCGAGACCCCCTGCAAGACACTGGCGTTCTTCCTTACCTCGATGGATTACCTGGTTGGAATGGCAGTAGTGTAGCGCCTGGCAGAGCTGGTAGGTGAACTCCTGCGCCTGCTGAGGCTTGATGCCGCGCTTGTTCCGCGCGAGAACCTGCAAGTATCCACAATGAACGTGATGAGCTCGCTCTATTGATGGTGATACGAACATTGAGAGTCTTGCACCTTTGCCATTCCTTCGCACTCAAAGTCGAAGACGAGGTGCAGAAGCCCTTCGTGGCGAAAGCTGTGCCGGTACGACACAATGTGCGGGTGGTTGAGCATGGAGCACGCCTGGATCTCACGCTTCGATAGCTGCTCGTCTGACAGAATGATTCGTTCCCCACAGTTTAGCGCCTTCACACTCGATTAGTACGCTTGCAGACCGTCAGCATTCATTTACCAGCGGCGCTCTTGAACTTCTTGATGGCGACGACATCGTGCGTGGCCTAATCGACTCGGAAGGAGCAGCAGCGCAGTGTATATCGTAAGACTCACGACTTTACAGTTGGATCCATCGCTAACCGCTAACCTTCTCGACGGCCTTGTACACGATGCCGTAGGTGCCCTCGCCGATCACCTTCTCCACCACGTACTTGTCCATCGGGCCCAGCAAAAGCGGCGGCTCTAGATGATCATTGACCGCAACGCTCGGGTGACGCCCTGGCGACTAAAGCGGCAGCAGGAGATGGCCCATACGTCGCTCAGCAGCTTGGCCTGGAAGTCGTTTCCCTCTGCTCTCGGTCTATAAAAATAAACTGCAGCTTCACACGGCCACCTTTCCGTCTTCTCATCCCGCTCCAGTTGGGATTAGCATTGCCATATCTACGCTTTTCTTACCTACCACCCGGAGAAGTTGCCGAAGCCGCCCTTGCTTGCCGCTACCTTTTGCTTCTTCTTCCCCTCGATTGCCGCGGGCATGGTCGAAGCTGCCCGAGCGCTGTCGTCATCGTCCTCGATCGGATGCTTTGTCAATGTGGACGTCTTGGTGTTGCCAGTGTCACGCTTGCCGCTGTTAGTCTTGCCCACCTTGAGATACTTGCCCACCTGCTCCTCCTTCGTGGTCACACTGCTCGGGATCGCGGCCATGTCGGTGTCACCTAGGTCGTCGTACGCGATCCAATCGTTGCCGACCTTGACGACCGTTCCTCGCACGGTTGGACGCGCTTCCTCGGCGCGCTTCGCCTTGGCCAACTGCAACACGTCGGCGCCCTGCTGCTTGGCCTCTTCGTACTCTTTGAACGGGTTCACAAACACATGAACGCCAGTGATGCGCACATCCTCGACCGGGCGGTCGTCACCGGCGCTCGTTTCGACCCGCTCAATGGCGTCAACCACGTCCATGCCACCCACGACGCGCCCGAATACTGCGTGCTTCTTGTCCAGGTGCTCGCACGCTTTGAACGTGATGAAGAACTGGGAGCGGTTCGTGCTCGGACCGGCGTTCGCCATGCTCAACACACCGCGCGCATTGTGGCTCTGTGATTGGCCGTGACATGAACAATGAGTCAGCTTGGACTGGAGCAATGCAATCATCGATGAAGCAGCTATGACGAGCTTACCAGTCGGCTGTCAATCTCATCCCGGAACGGCTTCTTCCAGATTGACTCGCCACCGCGGCCGGTGCCTGTGGGGTCGCCGCCCTGCATCATGAAGCCAGGGATGACGCGATGAAAGAGCACGCCGTCGTAGTACTTGGCCTCGCACAGACTCATAAAGTTGTCGGCTGTCTGCGGGACGAAGTCGCAGTGGATCTCCACGTTGATGTCGCCAAAGCTGGTCGACAGCCGCACGAGCCCCTTCTTCTTCATCTTCCGCACCATTTGCCACCGCTCCTCGAGCATTTCCTGTTCCGTAATGGCCATATCTGTGTTTCGGGTCACCGGCGCCCTAGCGCTCGACGTAAACGAGCTCGAGCACTCGCCGTCCGTGAATCGCGAGTACTGCAGCTTGGACCCGCCGCCCGTGCTCTTGTCGTCTTGCTCCTGACTGCCGGAGCTCGCGCCGACCGCGCCGTGCGTCAGTGAAGCGACGATCTTGTCCTTCTCGCTCACGTCGTTGTCACCGCGCTTGATCTTTTCAGCTAGCTGCCGCTTCTCAGCGCGCTTCGCCTCTAGCTGGAGTACGAAAGGAGCAACCGTAAACGTAAGATTGATCGACTCCATGAAATCAGCACCCTCGCCATCTGTGCCAGCGCACAAACCTCCTGGAGAATCCGGTCAGTCGCTGCGTTGGTGCGGATGTTCTTCGCCGCTGCGTTGTCCGACGCCGATTTCTGCACCAAACCACAGCCAAGTCCAGGAAGAGTACGAAGCGTCAGCCGATGCACTAAGCGCTCAGCACAAATGACAGCTGCTAATCCTGAACTCACACTCTCGGCCGCTTTCGCGCGGCGCAGGTGCTCAAAGTTCTCGATCTCGCGGTTCGAGTAGTCGAGCGGGTCTTGCAGGATGATGATATCCTTGCGCTTGAACTTTTCGCCCGAGATCAGGTCCTGTCGGCGTAGAAAAACAAGTATCAACAGAGATTTGTCAGCTCCTTGTACGCGCCGTAGATCGCCGCTCACGCATGCAGTAGCGAGATTCAAGCGCTCACCGCCCAGTTCCTGGCCTTGATGTTGAGCTCCTCAATGGCATCGTAGGCATACACATTGCCCGTGGTCGCGATGGCCGCGATCTTGGTGCTGTCCGTGAACACCTTGTACGTCACGGGGCAAAAGTACTCGCCCTCTGAGTTCTTGCTGAAGCGCAGCTGGATCAGCTCCTTGAGCGAGAGCGGCGCGCCCGACACGGGGTTCTGGCATCAGCATTAGGCAGCGAAGTCACACGTGAGTGAATGGTGCTGAACCCGGTGGATAGCGGTGGTGATGGTGTTAGTAACTCACGATCTGGTGTTCCTTGACGAACGGCACAACTGCCTCCAGGTCGAACAGGTGGCCCTCGCGCGTGCACACCGGATTCTGCTCGGAGGTAGCGATGGGGGACGGAGGAGGAACGTGAGCACACGGAGATGACACGAACAGCAGAGGCGCCGGGAAAACATACACACAGCAGACGCACCGAGAACGGGCGAAGAGTGATGGCGCAGCAGTTGAACGGAAGTCCTGATGCATAAGGTCACGCATTGGTCCAGGCGAAGGGAAAGAAAGAGTGAGCCGACGCCTGCTTGATCCGCCGATGAAAGACCAGCGGGCAATACAATGGCAACGCGTACGCTTGTAGGCGCGGCGGATCTCCTGCTTCTTGCCGCCGTACAGGTACTTGTGCTCCGTCTGCGTGATGAACAGGCGGTCCTTGCTGTGCCGGTTCTTGCCCATGGCGCTGCTTCTGTTGCGGCCTTCGTGACTTGTGTGTGTTGGTCGACTGCGGCCAAAGGTTACGCGCGCGAGGAGCGCAGGTTATACTATGCGTAACCTTCGTGTGGTCCACGTTATCATGTAAGTTCGCACTGCAAACTTAGTGCAGTTAATATACCTCACCACCTGTCAACGGCGGCGACATGACCAGCATGATGTGCCGGTCGATGGCGGCGGCGGTGGGCGCCGCTGGGCGCCGTGGAGCGCGTTCTCTGCTACCCGCGTCCTCCGAGTCCCTACTCTTCAGTATTGCAGCCGCTGCGGGCCGTTCTCCCGCCTCTGCGAGTCCAATCCGCCAGCAAACGGCGTCAATGCGGAGATACGCGGCCACGCCGACTGACCGACCGCGCGGCATCTTCCAGCTCGCGGAGGTGCTCGCGGCCAAGGAGACGACCACGGAGGACCGCATCGCCGCTATCAATGCTGTAAAGTTGCCTGCCGTGACGGACAGCGACGTGCTGACGCGTGGCCGGCAGGCGCTCGAGCTCGTGGACAGCGGCGCACTCGCGAGCCTGGTAGAGCTGCTCAAGGACAGCGACTCGATCGCGGACTCGACGCTGCTGGTGCCGGCGTTCCTGGCGCTTATCCGTCTGTCGCCCGAGCCGCTCGTGGCGCAGGACCTCGTGCGTCTGGGCGCGCCGAGCGTCTTCGCTCGCTTCTTGCGCCTGGACGACCCGCGGTTGCAGGCGGCGGCGTGTCTGGCGCTCGGCAACGTCGCGCTAGAGCCTGCAGCGGAGAATGCAGTCGCCACGGACGCGGTGGCGTCTGCTGTTCTGCACGCCATGTCGAGCCCGCACGAAACCATCAAACGCGCGGCGGTCACGTGTCTGGCCGACATCGCGGGCTCCAACCGCGGCCGCGACCTGCTCTGCAACGCCGAGACCATCTCGTTCCTCAGCGAGCTGCTCCTGGACGATTTCTGTGAGTGCGACTCATTGACTTGGCGGTGATTCGATACCGAAGACTGATCTGACACTGCTTCTATCCAACCAGCGGACTCGATGCATAGCGCGACGGCGTTTGCCCTTGGTAACATCCTGGCCGGCCACGACATCGGCGCGCAGGACCTGCTCCGCGAGGTAAGCCGTCTCTGCAGTGATGGCACGAGGAGTACGGCTTCGACCGCTAACCCGATGACTTCACTTGAATCAGACCGGCGGGCTTGCACAGCTCGTGCTGCTGTTGTCGCCGGCGTTCCCCGAGGAGACGAGCAGCAGCGCGGCGTGGGCGATCCACCACGGCGTGCGCCTCAATCATGCGAGTCAGAGCCTCCTTGCGGACGCCGGCGGGCTCGCGCTGCTCGTGCAGCAATTGTCGGCGGCGACGGAGATGCTGCAGACGAACGCGTTGTTGGCGCTGGACAGTGCGATTGCCTCGCACCCCGACAACAAAGCCTGGTGTCGCGGCGGAGACAACGACAGCGTGTCGGTCCTCGAGACGCTGAAGCGCATCCAACGCGACGAGGGCGATGACTTGAACGCGAACGCCAGGCAAGCGCTCGAGGCGCTGCTCGATCAGTTGGCGTAAGGACCTGGAGGCAGGACACACACAGCTTGAGTGAAGCTGCTGATGAAACATGTGCAGCGCTTATCCAACTGGTCGAATCAACGCGTAAAAACTGACAAACAAATCATGAAGTTACACATCACGCTATTTCCTTCTCGTTCCCACCACACAAGGCGATGACGCCACCCGACGAGTCGATGCGCGTTCGAGCGATGCGATTCATCTCCAGCGTGTTCATTCTTCGTCCTGCTCTGCTCGCTCCTGAAGTTGATAGCCTACGAAGAAGTCTACTCCGTGCTCGAGGTCGTCTTCATTCTAAACTGGCGGCGGATCGAACGCGAGACTGAGTCGTTGGACAACGCGACAAAGAGCGCACCCGCAACGCAGAGCAAGAAGAACCAGACGCCTGCGCTCAATCCAGCGGTTTGCTGGCCGCCAGTGCGCGCGTCTCCCAGCTCCTGACGGAAGAGCTTCTGGCCGTTGGCATTGTTCGCGGCTTGTGCTGCATGTAAGTCCGCGTTGCCCTCGTTCTCCTTGTCAGCGTCCTCGTTGGCGCCGGCTTCGGCGTGCGCCTCGGCGGCATGCAGCTTCTTGGGATCTTCTTCCTCGTCCTGGTTATTGTCCAACGGCTCGTGGCGGTCACCATCGCTCACCAGCTGGGGGGTGGCGGGCTCCTTCTTGGACTGGACGGGGTGCAGCTTCCAGCCGCCACCCACGATCTGCTCCACTTCAGTCGCGTTCGTGTACGGCACCCAGTGAAGCTGCTCGCACGACTCCGTGTCGTTCTTGCCTTCTTCAAACGTCACTCCCGAGAAGTCGAGGTACTGCTTGAACGTGCGCACGTTGCCGAACCCGTACTTGTCCAGCTCCAGCGCGTCAACCTGTCCCTTGAAGGGCTTGCCGACCATGAGGAAGAAGCGGTTTGTGCCCATCTCAGTCTCGATACGCTTCTTCTCCTGGTCCACCTTGACGTGCTCAAAGCGCGCTGGCACCTTGGAGTAGTTATGGTACACGACCGACCCGAGCTCGCTTGGCGAGTACATGTCGTATCCGTTCGTCCACAGGTGCGACGCGCGCAGGAACTCCTCTCCGTCAAACATCCAGAGCGTGTGCGGGTCGACGGGCACACGGCGCTCGGCGTGGCACTTGCTGAACGACAGGCCGGCGCCCCAGAGCGCCGAGAGCTGCGGGAACTTGGAGCCCGAGATCATACTGGCGCCCACGTTGCGCACGCAGCCGTTGTACCCGCGCATGGTCGTGCACAGGTGAGGCAGCGAGTTGGGCACGTTGTTGTCGCCGTTCTCCTTGACAAAGTCGTGGATGTGGTGCAGGTAGGTCGTGAGCACGGCCATCTCGTTGCCCACACGCGTCCACTCGGCGATGATGTTCTCGTCCCAGTTGTTGGTGAAGATGCTGTGTCCGTCGAGTTGCAGACAGAACTCCTCGCCCCGCACGAGCTTCTGCTGGTAGTGGCGCGCGAGCGTCGGGCCGCGCGAGTCGTCGGCCGTGCGCTCGTCCACGCGGATGTGGTCGCGGTACGGGCACGGGCCGCGGTCGGGCCACTCGGCCTCGGCCATCTTGCAGTACTCATCCACGCAACGCTCGTCCCCCTCGTTCACCTGGTCGACGATCCCGAAGAACAGGCGCTCGGGCTCTTTGGCGCGCTTCAAGCCCGTGAACACCGTCTTGCCGCATCGGTAGCCGTCGCGGAAGACCGACAGGCCCACGAAGATGTCGAAGGTCGCGGGCACGCGCGGAGGCGGCGGCCGCAGGTGCGCGAGTTCCGGCGCCGACGGGAAGTGCTGCACGCTCGGATCCAAATGGACCGACCGATGCGTGTTGACGATGCCCATGACCGACTCGTAGCCGCTATCGGCGCGCGCCGCCGCCACGAGCAGCGAGGCCGCAAGCACCGCGAGCGACATGGAGAAGCGGCGCGCGAGCGAACGCGGCACTCGCGCAGGAAGACGCGCCGCCGACCGACCGCGGATCTTCATGGTGTTTCGGCTTCACTATGGAGATTTCTATAGTGAGGAGGAGGAACTGAACGATTGCGTGCGTGAGGAGAAAGTGCGGAGGCGGGCGCGGGTTGGACGGAAATCACTTGGTTTCAGTATGCCACATTGGAGGATGAAAGGCTAAGTTGGTTTCAGTATGTCAGGCTCCACGCAAGTGGCGAGAGACAGAACGGCTCTCATGAAGTACAGTGCGCGCCAATGAAACGTGAAAATGGTCGGTCGGTCGCATATCTTAGCCAATAATAGGTTTTCGAAAGCGCAAAATGCCTCATTTTATAGCCAATTGCGAGATCTCTCGAATAAAACAATTTTCAGCGGATAAAACGCATTTTTTGGCGCAGGGGCCAGAGGAAAATCAGAATGGGTACACTGTTGCAGTCATTGATGATCCAAATGTCGGTCGGTCAGATTC
>JAADXW010000835.1:0-15140 GCA_023337975.1 Phytopythium ostracodes
CGAGATGTGCTCCTTGTGGCGGCGTCACTGACGTTGGGCTGCACACGGGAGGCCAACAACGCGACACTTGCTGGCCGGTGGTCAGCGCTGTGTTCCAGCACAACCTGAGCGATGGCGGTGCTCTCTGGCGAAAGACACTGGCAGCGTTCCAGTTGTACCTGACTGGCATAGCGGCCACAGAAGCTACGGTGTTCAAGAAGCAGCACGACCAATGGCTCTCGAAGCATACGGCAGATGATACGACTGCCGAGCTCCAGCAGTGCGTCGTCAAGCTCTGTGACAAGGTCGATGATCTGTTTGCTATGCTGCAGTCGGTCGCTCGCCTCGCGACGTCGTTACTCGAAGCAGGTCACGATGTATTGCGGCTGCAAGCTGTGTGCGGTCAAGTGCGAAAAGATATCGACGCACTGGCTTCAGCCGCAAGTGAATGGCTCGTCACGGCGCACACATTGCCGGATTCAGCCGGTCTGCAAGCGTGGGCTCGATCTGAAGTGCCGATTGAACTGGTTCCGCCGCCACGGTCATACGCCCCACCAATAGCCGGGAGTTTCGAAGACGTCCACCAATACGCAATGGCGAACCTCGGGTATAGCAGCTTCTTGGACGGGTCGCGGTGCAGCTTTCACGACCTCGAGAAGTGGGTCGACGCCACTCGGGCTATTGCCGCATTGACGCCATACGCGATGGTTTCGATCCTCCGCTGCGTCGAGCGCTTCATGATTGCTACATCGGTGTCGCTTGTTGAAGAGGGAGATGGAATGGATCAACTCTTCACGCCCGGCGAACTGCAGGCACTCGTCAACAAGTACTCGAGCTGCGTGGTCAGTTATAACGAGCAGAAAGCGTCGAGCGCGCACCTTGCGGTGGAGCAGCGCAGCCTGGAGTTGCTAGTCAAGTGGATCGCGTTGTCTTGTTCACAAGCTGTGTCGTACGAGATGGCCGTTGCTGAACGAGTTCAAGATCACGCTGGGCTGGGAGGACCTCCGCATTGCTGTGCTGGGTGATCGCGGTGCAATTGAGGCGCTTCGAAACGTTGCGCAGTATATTCGCGCCGTCAGTCGAGTGACATCGGAGCTGCCAATCTTCCACTTGACTGAACAGAACGGTACTGTGAAGTTCGCGCGCTCGTTTGCTGGACGCGATGAGGGACTGCACAGAGTATATGAGGGAGAAACGCGGGCATGGGACGCGTACGTGGACGCGGTGTGGTCCAGCATTGAAGCCAAGAAGGAGCAGGCCGCGGATCTACGGAACGAAATTGTGGAGCAGGAAATTGTGGTCGAAGAACGCAAGGAGAAGCTGGACGACACAAAGCTGCACCGTCTCACGAACCCGCCATGGGAGAATATCCAGCGCTTGAAGATATCCAGCGCTCGAAGGCGGCAAAATCGGCCCATAAGCGAGGCCGGTCGAGGTTGAACTCGCTCCGTCGGCAACTCCAGTCAACTCTGCAGATGCCAGGTCGACTGGTGCGGCCGTTCCCATCAAACAAATCCGATGCACTAACGGTGCTGTTTTTCGCCCACATGCCGCGCGAATTGGAGGTTCTCGGCGAACTGTGCGTAGTTGCTCAACAAGCGCTTTGCCCTACACGGCCCTCGTGGAAAATGCTGACGCGCGGCGAGTAACACAACCACACGGCATGGCAGGACCACTACAGCACGCACAGTCGGTCGCGTAAAACGGACGTGCGCAACGTGTTTGTACTGTCCTGCGTGTTTGGTTCGATCCCGAGCAGTCTAGGACCGAGGACGGTGGATGGTGTGTCGTACAAGCACACGTACGAGAGCCAGTGTGTCTGGGTCCCGTCACTCGATACGTCTCGTTTCCGGTGGAGCAACCCGTTGACCCATTCAGAGTCACGACAGTGGCGACTCGCAAAACGTTCGTCGAGCGGGTGCCTGGAGCGTCCACGAAATGGCAGTGGATGAACTCTTACCCAGGTGGTGACACACGCGGCAACCGCGTCGACGCAGCAGTCGGTGATGAAGTTGGCGCTGGTGAGGATAGAGTACAAGAGGAAGGGGCACTTGACGACTCGGAGTTCATTTCACTCGGTCTGCTGTGCGCATTCCCGAACCAGCAAATTCACCAGTTGCTTTGTGCGTTGCACACGAACAGCCTGCCGTGGGACAACACGTGCGTCCAAGTCGTCGTTCGGCAAGCGCTGTACCAGGTCGGCGATTTGACTGAGGAGCGTCCGACATTGAGATGAAAAACGGACCTGATGACGCAACCCAACAGAACAGCGACGTTTGACGCTGTGCTCGACACACTGGCCACTACGCTTGAGCAAACTTCGCATGCGTTCGAGCAGATTCCGCTCTTGAGCGAACTCACGAGCTACGCTGGTCAATACTCCGCGAGTGCACGGGAAGTCTCTGAGAGATTCACGCGGATGGCACGCTCGTGGGCGGACCAATCGCTGTCGGCATCATCTGGAAACGACGGGAAGACAAAATTGGGCGCTTCGTCTTCGGTGATAGCAGAACGCCGAGCGAGAGTGTGCCTGCTTTATGGTTATGCGCTGTTCAGCTACTCGCTCGCAGAACCAGTTGCAAAGAAGCACGATGTCCAAGACATGTGCGAGTTGCTTGTCAACTTTCGCACCAACTTGCTGTTCACGCATGGGATTTCGGAAGCGATGCGCGGGATGTTGCTCACACTCGAGCGGCGTGTGCACGACGTGATGGCTCGCCACATTGCGAGCGTCGTGACCAGCGTATCCGGTAGTAAATTGTGGGGAAACAAGCTTCTGTCGGCCCTGATCGGGCTGGTCGGTAACGGTTCGAAGGTGAAGTCACTCCTCTGGTGTCAGCATCCGACGGCTAGCGGCAATGGCACTGTCAGTAGCAGCTTCTACGCGCACGACGCGTCCACCGGAACCCACTACTCGGTGAATCTATTTACGGGCAGCGTGCTGACGAACGGAAACGCTCCTGGCGGGCTACCTGACGCCATCCGAAGCCATGCTCGATACATGGAGCTGTTCGGAGACGCCGACTTTGAGGTCACCCCTGTGTCCTCGAATTGGTTCCGAACGATGGCCGAGCATGACAGGGTTCGTTATGAGTTCGGAATCGACGGCTCAAACCTATCAGTGTGTGAGCTGTGCAACGAGCCAGACGATCGTGACAAGCGAGTGCCTGGATGCACGCTTCGGATGTGCAGCTCCCAGTGGCTGACACGCTTCGCAAGCTCCCGGTACCCGATTCGTTTGCAGCAGTTGTACTCGCATTGGTACTGGGTCGAGGAGCACTGCGTTGTGCTGCGTTCTTGCAAGGCCAGCGATCGTCGCGTATGGTTTATCCTGGAGTTTGAGCGTACACGTGACAGGGATGGCGACGATAACTGTGTGCACGTAGTGCCGATCCAGTGTTTCCAAGTGCCAGCCGTCGACTTGGTGCTCGGCTACCCAATTTTGAGGCAGCGCCTTCATTCATATGAGCGGCTGGTGCGTGTGAGCGATCGAATCGCGTCGGTCATGAGCAAGTTTGAAGCGAGCGAATTCATTCACGTGCTGAAGCCACCCAAGTCTCTCCATCTCCGCGTCGAGCTACCGCGGTTCAACTTGAGCTTCAAGCTGACCGCGACGTCCAACGGCGAGTGGGTGTTCACATCGGAGCAGTACGCGGGCTATATCCTGAAGCGCGAGCAGCAGTTCGGAGGGGGCTTCTTGCCCCGATTCTTGCACTACTTGGTGCTTGTCCGAGACGCATCGTCCTGTACGGATGTCAAGGCGGTCAACGTGCGCATGCTAGTTCCCCAGGGATGCGTGGAGCGCGTCGAGAACACCGGAATGATGCGGATTCGCGTCGCCGCGGCTCCAAGCGCGCAGATCCCTATCGTCTGCTACGACCAACACCTTCGGTTGGGCACGTTTGTCGCCGAAACGCTGAGCGCGAGGCTTGAGCTCGTGGCGATCTACGCCAGTGGTGGAACGAGTGTCCCGCGTGAAATGCTTGGCATGACGAGTGCGGAGGCCGCGATTCAACAGTGGCGGTGCTGCTCGTCGTCGAGGCCGTACAGCGCGATAAAGACGGCGTTACTAGAGAATGTGCGCGCTCTCGGATACCGCGAGCCGTCACTGAAGTTGTTGGCCGCCAACTTGTTTGAGCGCGCAAGTCAGCTCTCGTTCCTGTTTGTGGATCTCGACAACGACTCGGAGCACCAGTCTGCAGAACAACCGTGTTAGCAGGTCCCAGCGATGCCGATGAAATGCACAGATGAGCAAGACGGGTATGCAGAGCAATGCCGTGACCCTCTTTCGCACTGCCGACTACGCTACCAGCTGCCTGAGCACGATGACATCTCGGTGAACCCGGTACATTCGTACAGTAGCGTGGACGCGATTGCTTCCGGCGGCTGTTGCACGTGTCAAAGCCATACGACCGGCGAGATCAAGCTGCCGCCGAGCCCGGTCATGAACACATACGCCAAGAACATGGAGAAGGTGCTGGCGGGATTTGTGAAGCCGGTACCTGCGGAAAGTAACGCTGGAATACCAGCATTTTCTCTGCAAAAAGGTGGCGTGAATGTCCTCGGTTGCGCAATGTACAAGGAACTGGAAGCAAGCTAGCGCATCGATCACTCTCAGGAGGAGCGCCAGCTCGCTCCCGAGCTTGTGTCGCCTAGCGCGCTCCACGCTCGTCTTGTTAGCCTATTGAATGAAGTGACGTCTAAGCGCGAGGCCGTGGAAGCGTATCTTCACGAGTGCTATGCGCGAGCGACGATTGATCCGGGCAGCCAATTGCGACAATGCGTGAACTGCGTTGTGGCGAAGTTGACGCGAGCTGACCTACTTCGGTGCGCGCAGAGCAAGGCACCGGTGGACCTCCTGGCACCTAGACTCGGGTACGACGGTCAGCTTCTGTTCCAGCGCAGTGCTCAACAGTTTCTGGAACTCTGTGTTAGAAGACAAGTTGGAGCGGGTTGTTGCGATGGCCGCCAGTGAGCTTGGTGCTTCATCTTGGACTTCGGTGGCGTCCCAGCAACAAGAACGTCTGATCGAGGAGCTGCTGTGCGTGAGGGAGTGGAACGTCGCGGAGCACCCGTACTGGTTTGCGTTCGAAGTTGAAGGCCGAATCCAGATTCGTCCGGAGCAGTTTGTCGTCGCGACGCATTTGCTTGACAATCCGGGCTCGATGTGCCAGCTGAACATAGGTCGTGGCAAGACGCGCGTAATTCTGCCGATGCTGTTTCTGCATCTGGCAAACCGCTTGATGACCGCCACGTCTGGGCACAAAAAGGTGACACATGCTACGATCCTGAACTCATTGATGAGCGAGACGCGACAATTCATGCAGCGTTTTTTGGTCGCAAGCAACGCCGAGCTGGGCTTCGTGGAGGTGCCGTTCAATCGGCACATCAAACTTGACCTGCGCACCGTACAGCTGTTGATCGAGCGAGTGGAAAGAGCTAAGCAGTGCGGTGAAGTGCTTCTCGTTGCGCCAGAGCACCGCATGTCGCTTGAGCTGAAGCTGGTCGAGATGCAGAGCGCTGGTGTGTCTTTATCGACAACGAGCCCCACCTCAAAATTGTCAGAGCTACTTTCAGACCTGCTGAGCAACGACCAATACGTGGACTTGGTTGACGAGTGCGACGCCGTACTCCACCACAAGTACCACTTGGTGTATGCGGACGGCCCGGCGGCGGAGCCTCTGGATAACGGACCAGCGCGTTGGGAAGCGGCTCAAGCGTTACTCAAGATTGTGGCAGTCTCCCGCCTCGATGCGTTCACTTCTCGTGTCGGTCGCGTTCTAATGGGCGATCAAGATGGGCCACGCAGTTGTTGGTGTCCGGACTATGCGAATCGACTGGGAGCCTACGATGGGACACGGCTGCTTCCGCCTCTGACGAATGATACATCAGTGAACTCGGCCAGCACGAATCAACACGAAGCGCAGCTTGGACAACTTGGTTTGAAGCAAGCGCTCGTCGAGGACCTGCTGGACGATGCATCGGATGTTTACCCATGGGTGGCAACGTTTTGCAAACGGTATCTCGCTTTACGGTTTCGTCTTGAGGTGGCGCTCTCGGATGCGTCTTCTTCGTTGGAAGATGAAGTTGGAGCCGAGCTTGCGGAGCTGCTGAGACCATATCGTTCGCAATTGCTGGCGCTACGCGGCTTTGTTGCGTTTGGCGTAATGGAGCACTGTCTTGAGAAGCGTTACAGAGTCGAGTTTGGATTGCCGGACGAGGGTAAAGCGAAACGATTGGCGATCCCGTTTCGAGCAGCCGATGTTCCAAGTGAGCGGTCTGAGTTCAGCCACCCGGATACGGCAATCGCGCTGACGCTGCTGGGTTATTACCATGCGGGACTCCGCAACCACGAGCTCCGTGCTGCGTTCTTGGAGCTGCTTCGTTTGGACGCATCGGAGCAGGAGCACTGGTATGCTCAGTGGTACGCCTGCGTTTTGGGTGTTGGGCCGTCGAGACTGACGAGTGAAGAGCAAGAGATGCTGCACGACGTACGGCACTTGTCCCTGAGCGATGAGCGTCAGTTTGCGCTCGTATGTCGCGTGTTCCGTCGTTGCATGCTGACGGTCGACTTCTT
This sequence comes from Phytopythium ostracodes, assembly GCA_023337975.1. Lineage (NCBI taxonomy): Eukaryota > Oomycota > Peronosporomycetes > Pythiales > Pythiaceae > Phytopythium > Phytopythium ostracodes. The sequence goes on from JAADXW010000835.1 coordinate 6,557, forward strand.
CCTGAGCACGTTCGTGTTTCCACACGAGACGCGGCAGTACCCGCAGCGACTGATGCGGTCGGCGTGGCATTTGGCGGCCAACAAAGATGCTATCATGGGCTTCTCGGGTACCAACGATAACCAGTTGCTGCTGCCGCTGTTGGTCAAACAGAATGAGCCTGAAGCTGAGGATCTTCTCGCAACCAACGGCAAGATGCTTGACTGCATCCTCAAAGCCACGAAGTGTGTTGAGCTCGTGCACTCAAACAACCGCGAGGCGAGTGTGCCATCATGGCAGAACGTGCTAACGCACGCGCTGGCGAAGGGCGCGCAGGCGCTGATTGACACTGGGGCGCTGCTTGCTGGAGTGGCGATGCATGACGCAGCGCGCTTTGTCTCTGAGCAGGCGCGATCTGTTGGTTGGGCCGGCATGACGTACTTCGACACTCGCAGCGAGCAGAGTTGTAGGATGGTACTGGACAGGACGACAGGCCGCGAGATGCCACTGGGCGCGTTACACATTCTCGAGCGCGACACGTTTGTGATCTTTGATGAGGCGCGGGCGCGTGGGTCGGATATGAAGCTGCGTGTAGATGCGTCCGCCGTGGTGACGCTTGGACCACGGCTTACGAAGGATAAGTTGATGCAAGGCGCAGGGCGCATGCGACAGCTCGGCGGCTACGGTGGTGGCCAGGCCCTTTGGTCCGTGCACTTGGAGGACGTTGCGCAACGCATCTGTGTACGAGCGGGTGCACGCAAGCGTAAACGGTTGTCTCGCGACGACGCCAAGTATGACGACGCCGATGATGGTAGCTCCGCACTCCAGGCTGTAGACGTCTTGGATTGGGTCATGCACAACACGGAGGAGGAGGTGATGCACGGTCTGGTGGAGTGCGCGAGCAGTGGCATTCAGTTTGAGCAGTCGCCCCAGAACCCAGCCGAGGAAGTGCTCCGCGACGGCTGGACGCAAGATATCCTGTATGCGTCTGCGCAGATGGCGAAGCGAATCGCAGAGATCGTCAAGGCGAAGATCGAGGATCGTGCTCGTCATTCGGGCGACGGTGAGGACTCGATGGTGTCGAGAGAGCTCGTGAACACAATTGAGGAGCGCGCGACGACATTCGGACTGGACGACATGGCGTACGTGACGGCCCACACAGACGAGTGCAAACGCGAGCTGCAAGTCGAGGACCACCGTATCCAGGAGCGAGTGGTCGAGCTGCGACGTCGATCGCCCGTGCGCGAGTGTAAATGGGCGTTCGAGAGTGTGATAGGCGCCACATCTGTGCGCGACCTGGAGGATGTGGTAGCAGCCACGAGCATTGGCAACTTTTTCGCCAGATCGGTGAGGTTGGCAGCCAGCGACGACTTGCAGAATATGGCGTAGTCGACTGTGGGCGTCGTTCGAGCGACGAGCAGCTTCTTCCAGACGGTCATCGAGGGCGACGGCGAGGCCGACAGCAGCTCGAGACGCGACGCCAGCATCAGTGCCGAGTGGCTGCGCGTTGTCAACTCGCTTGTGGTCTTCGCCGACGGCTCCGTACTGTTGCTGTCGGAGTTTGAAGCCGACCACGTGCTGGAGGTCTTGTGGCGCGAGGGCTCGACCGATTCGACGTCGACGCTGTGCAACCTGACGTTTGATATCGCCAGCATGAAGAGCCCGGCTCAGATACCAGTGCTGGTAATTCCATACCCACTCAAGACCTCGTGGAGCGGCTTGGGCGTCGCGTCTGGCGTTGCATGCGCGCTGTGGAATGGCGAGACCACGTTCGCGAGTCGCTCCTCGGCCGCCAAGCCCAAGGGCAACGACCTGGACGACGCTGTCTGCGCTGCGCTCCGGCAGTTTCTAGCGCCACTGGAGCAGCGAGAGGCCTCGATGCGCACTCTTGTGACGACGAGAGGACAGGGCCACCGCTGGAAGTGCTCGCCGCTGCAGAAGCTGTGCGCGCGCATGACCTCGAGGCCGTGAAGGTCAAGTGAGCACGGTGTCAGATCGTTGCGTCACTTCATGGGGTGTTTGGGGTGTTTGGGTGTTTGAGCTAAAGTCAATTCGAATGTGTGTTTTTGGAATCTGTGGGTTTTATTCGTAATGCGTGATGCGGAATGTCGCGCGAAAGTTGCTCGTAGCAGCGCGGGTTGTTCTCCAGCGAACCAAAACGCGCTCTGCTCTGCTCGACGCATCCCAATCGGAACGCAGCCGTCGGTGCGTCACTCGCTCGCTCGCGCTTCGCCCCTGGTCTCCGCTCCCGTCCCCCGCGCCCCGCCCCTCGCCCGCCGCGTGCTCCCCGCGCGGACTGTTGGTGCTGTTGGACGCTTCCGCTGCGTCTCCCCGCTCCACTTCCCCCCGTGATCCCCCGGGTCTTCGCCGCCGAAATGAGCGAAGAGGAGGAGCAGCCCGTAGTCGCGGACGCGCCCGCGATGAATGGCGAGGCCCACGCGAACGCTGGAACTAGCGCGAACGATAGTGCGGCTGTTGCTATTGCTAGCGCTGATGTGAACGCTCCGGTTCCGGCTCCGGCGGCGGCGGACGACGCGGTCGGGCGCGAGCTGATCCAGTGGCTCGAGGCGAGCGGCGCCGACACGAAGAAGCTGGCGCTGCAGGAGTACGCGCCCGAGGTGCGCGGCGTACACAGCCGCAAGGTGCTCGTGCCCGGCGAGCGCATCCTCGTGATCCCCAAGAAGTGCCTCATCACGGTCGAGATGGGCAAGAACACGGAGATCGGCCAGAAGCTGCTCGCGCACAACATTGACTTTGTCGCGCCCAAGCACATCTTCCTCATGATGTTCCTGCTCACCGACATGGAGCACGTGCGTTGCGGCCTGCTTTGCTCGGCTGGCTGCTTGTACTGACGGCCTGCGGTTGTGTGTGGTGGTGCACGCGCAGATGGAGACGTCCTTCTTCAAGAGCTACTACAGCACGCTGCCGTCCACGCTGCGCAACATGCCGATCTTCTGGTCCGAGGAGGAGCTCAGCTGGCTCAAAGGCTCGTACATCATCCAGCAGATCCAGGAGCGCAAGGCCGCTATCCGCAAGGACTACGACGTCATCTGCCGGGTAAGCAAATGAACCAACGCGTGGTGATTAAGATCGATTGGCTCACGGAAAATGCATCGGTGCGGTGAGCAGGTGGACCCGTCGTTCGCGCGGTTCTCGCTCGACCGCTTCAGCTGGGCGCGCATGATCGTCTGCAGCCGCAACTTTGGCCTGACGGTCGACGGCGTCAAGACGGCGGCGCTCGTGCCCTTCGCCGACATGCTCAACCATTACCGTCCGCGCGAAACGAGGTACGAAAACGATAGAGATGAATGGATGCATGGGTTGGTTGTCGGTGTTTCTAATGTTGTCGGTTGTTCTACCCTTCCAGCTGGACGTTTGACCAGAGCATCGGCGCGTTCACCATCACGTCGCTGGGCACGATCGGCACTGGCGCGCAGGTGTACGACTCGTACGGCAAGAAGTGCAACCACCGCTTCCTGCTCAACTACGGCTTCGCGGTGGAGGACAACACGGAAGAGGACGGCCGCAACCCGAACGAGGTCATGGTGGACCTGCAGCTATCGCCGTCGGACGGCCAACTCTTCTACGACAAGCGCGCGTACCTGCATGAGAGCGGCATATACACAATGGACGCGCGCCTGAGCTGCTCGCACTCGGACCCCAACACACGCGAGGGTTTCAGCTTCGCGCGCCTCATCGTGGCGACGGAAGAGGAATTCTCCGCCATGAAGCGCAAGAGCCCCGCGCACTCGTCTCCGCCCATTTCCTTCGAGAACGAGATCCGCGCGCTCGAGTACCTGCGCACGCTCATGACGCACCAGCTGAGTCTGTACGAGACGACGATCGAGGAGGACAATGAGCTGCTGGCCTCCAAAAAGTACCCGCTGTTCTCGAACCGTATCCAGGCGCTCTTCTTCATCCGCGGAGAGAAGCAGGTGTGCCGCCACTACCAGGAGCTCGCCGACAAGGTCATCCCGCTCTTCAGCCTGCCGCTGCCGGCCTGCCGCGAGGAGCTGCAGCGCAGCTTCGACGGTGACGACGACATTTGCCGCTATGCGCAGGACGTGATCGCGTATTTAGTCACACAGGTGTACCAGGAGAGCTAGCAACCTTGCTCGATGGGGATTTTGTAGGTGGTGGCGAATGGGCCTGATGGGTGGAGTAGCAAGAGAGGTTAGGACGCAGGTGTGCGGTTGGAACGGGCAGCGGGAGGTGTAGATCGATCGCACCAGGTCCTTCAGGATGGTGCCTGTCAACAATGACGCAGTCAAATAGTGAAAAACAATGGAACGGGCGACCGCGCGGTATGTCAATGCACACTCGCGAGCCGCAGCGTTCGTCCCCTTCTTGCATGTTGTTCCGGTTCGCTATCCACTTGCCACCACTTGATCACATTCATGTCTCCATGATGAACAATCGACGTTTGCACGTGGATCAATCTGCGCTCCCGTCTTCGTCCTCGAACAAAAAGTCGAGCGTGACGACGTAGCGCAGACGCACCTGCTCGCTGCGGTACACGATGTACTCGTTGTACAGCAGTGAGCCGCTGCCGTCCGACGGCTCGAACTCGCCGATCGGCACCACGACGCCATCCGCAGTCGTCACGTACTCTTCCTCTGGCGCGGCCATGCGACCGACGCCGTGTGTGCTGTCGCACCCGTGCTTCTCCTTCAGGGACGAGTACGACAGATCCTCGGCCTCCTGCGCGCGGTACGACTTGCCTAGCGCCACTTCTACCAGCAAGAGAACTCCCTACAGCAGCCATTTCACCGTGTTAGTGATGGTTGGGACGCTGTAAGTGAATGAGACAACGCACCCTCGGGCTCTCGGGTGTCGGCCAACAGTAGTTAGCGGACTTGGACACCGAATCGGCAAAGTAAATCTATATCACCACGAACATTGGACGTGAGAGCATCAATAACACTATGCAGATCAGTGCGATATCGCAGAGTATGTACTGCTGGCGAGCGCACCCCTTTGCCGAACATGTAGCCGTTGTTGGGCGCCTCAGGCGGAGCCACCTGGAGTCCCTTGGACAGAATTCCCACGACATTCGATAGACGGGAGCCGTGCCACAGCAGCTGACGCGCCATAAGAACGAGCCACATGAACATGCATGCGACTGAGCATGAGCCTACAATGATCACTGTCTGTCAAGCGGCGCACCTTGTGATTCCCGAGCGACTCAAAGTCGGACTTGAACTTGTCTTCGGCGGGCCGCGCGATTTTCAAGACCGAGTTCAGCTTGAGCTTGTACTGGATGTGGGTCGGAGCGTGGGTCGTCTCGACGTAGCTGCAAGTGGAGCAAGGTGACTAATTAGAATCCAAACCAACTCGGTAAGGTCGGACGCCAATATGAAACGACGTACCGCTCAATCAGACGGTACTCGTCCGTTGAGATCGGGAGCGGCTCCATGTTCACCGTGAGCAGCTTGAACTGCGCATCCAACGGGTTCACCCGCTCGCTGTCGGCCGCGCGGTTGTTGCGCTTCTTTTCTTGCTGCAACTGCTGCGAAATCTCCACGTTCGAGAGCACCTCCAGCAGGTCGATCTTGCGCTTGACTTCGTCCATCGAGTCAATCGCGGGCGGCAGCGATCGTCCAAAGTCATGCGGGATCAACGTGTAGAACTCGCTTGACAGCGTCTTCAAACTCGCCTTAAGCTTGCGGATTTTGGACGCGTTCTGCGAAGACTTGGACGATGCGGCTCGGCGGGGCCGGGTACTACGACGCGTAGCTGTTGATAGCCCCTTCGCCTGCTGGTTGACGTCTTCATCTTGCTTGGAAAGATCGGTGATTTCCTGCAGCGCCGAAGACAATTCCTGCAGCAGCGAGTACCCGCGCGAGATCTGGACCTTCGAGAGTCGGCCTTTCGATACAAGAACGAATGATAACAGCATCGGTGTTTGTTCAAAGGTAGCGACTTCCAGCCGTTGAGGTAAGCGACGCACCTAGCGGCATCCGCTTCAAGTCCATGTTCATCTTGGCAACGTCGCGAGCGATCAGGTCAGCATCGCAGATCAACTACAGCAACAGCGAGAAAGGCACGATACGATGTTAGTTCGTCCGCCTGGCAGTAGACTCCAGATCCATAAACGGCCGCACCTTCAGCACTTCCTGAACCTGCTCGTCTAATGCCGAAGGCACTTGCTCCTGTTGTTGCTCCTCGTCGTCTTGGGTCGCATCGTCGTCGCTCTGCTCGGGCTCCTCATCGTTCAGCTCTGTACAAGGTCAAAGGTGTTGAGACACAAGCTCCGATTGTGTCTACAACGCAGTGATAACAATCAGCACTTACCAACGAGCACATACTTACCCGCGACCTTCTCGAACGGCCCCGCCATCGGCCACTCGTTGCCGCTCTTGTCCAGGAACTTCTTCTGGAACGACTGTTTCGCCTTCTCCAGCGAGCCGTGATACTGCTCCAGCTTGCGCTGCGTCGGGATATCCGTATAATTAGAAGTCTCTTGTGTTTATGGACGGAATACCACGTGCTAATGGCGATACCTGCGGCGTCTTGGCGCCCACGCGGCCCCACTTGCGGAACACCTTGTAGCTCCCGCGCTCCTCGATCAGCTGCACCATGTAGAACTTGTTGTTCCTGTCATAAAGGCGATGCACAGTCTATGAGAATCACTACCAACGACCCGAACTGCTACGGATGAATGCGCAGAGGCCAGAAGAGAAGACTCACCCGTACGTCCCGAAGGAAATGTTGGTGTAGTTGAGCATGAAGCTCCACGCGACGCCATCCTCGTCCTGTGCAGCATCAGAGCTCAGTCTTCGAGCGCTTCCAGGCGCGACCAACACACCGAGATGCAGTGCTTTGTGGTGCTTAGTACCTGGTAGATGGCCGCGGCGTCGCTACAGCCGCTGAGCGGGTCCGCCGCCTTGCCTGCCGGCGCCATTGTCGACACTTGAGTTTTGGAGCCAAACACAAAAGTTCGTTGGCGCGCTTTATGTCGCCCCGACCCGCATTCGATTGGCTGGATTTCAGTAAAGCACCATATTTTAATCAATAATATCTATTTATATCGAATTGTTAGCCAATGAAAAGGCTTCACTGGGTGATCGCCTCGGTTCAACGCCAGCATGAGCTCTTCAACGATTGCGTTGGCTGGAGACTTCAGCTCACGCAATGGACTGGAAATGGCTGGCATTGGCGCCATGCAGCGTGCTGCACGCGATTGTAATGCATTCAAGGGCTGTTCTATGCGTTAAAACGGGCGAGATGAAGCGTTCACTCTCGCTAAGACCGTCCTACCGACTTGTTTGCTCCGTTTCGACTTCCAACAAACAACAACACACTAGTCATGAATAGCCCACAGCTCGCATGTATCGCCCTTCTTGCATTATTCGGGCGGCAAGTCCATGATCAGCAGGTAGCGCAGCTTGACCTGCTCCGGGCGGTAGACGACGAACTCGTAGTAGAAGAAGTTGTAGCCTCCTTCTCCCATCGGTTCGATATCGCCGAGTGGCATCTTGACACCGTCAGGCCTGCAATTTTGTTTCAGCAAACGAACCAGTCAGTCTCACTAGTACTCATGAACAGCGGGCATCTACAAACCGGTGGCTGCTCATACTTACATGAAATGGCTGCCGTGTTGGGCCGGCCCATAAGTATCGATGGCCTGTGCGCTATCGCATTCAAGCTTCTGCAGCTTCTTCAAATTCAAGTTTGTACACCGAGGCGTCTTGTGCTGCTTTCCCAATGCCACTTCGGCCAGGAAGAGAACGCACTGCGGACATACGCACCGAACGAAACAAAAAGTTAGCGGCCGAGAGTCACACAGGCATCGACATCCATGCTCGTACTCGATCGTGCGGTGTGGTGACGCCAGGCTGATGCGCCGATGCTGGAGCTTGATTGTGCCGCGGCTCCGCACAACAAAATGACATCGCCTTGGCCGCCACATCGGCGAAGTAGATCTACGCATTGGCGATCATTCGTGTAAGAACACGCAACTCCATCGCCACAAACAGCAGCAACAATCAGTGAGCATCCATCGCACGTACTTACCCCTTTGCCGAAGTTGTATCCGTTTGACGGTGCCGATGGAGGAGCAACACGGAGCCCTTGCGACAGGATGCCAACGACATTCGAGAGCCGCGTGCCGTGCCAAAGCAGCTACGGTGACAAACAGCCAGCCACTGCGTCAGCAAAGTTGGTTTACCCCTACAACCACGGACCAAGCACGAACATGGTGGTTATCTAGCGAGTCGAACGTCTCCGTGGCGGCCTCCTCTGTGGCGGCCTCCTCCTTGGGCGAGCAACTTTTAGGACGGAGTGGATCACCATGAGCAAAGGCGAATGGCTCGATGCCGACACGTACCTACAGTTGTCGACCGACAAAACCAACTCGTCAGATCCTTTCCTGGCCGTGAACATGACAGCCGCACGCACTTACTTCTCAATCATCTTGAACTCTTCGTCCGCCTGGTTCAGCGGCTCGACGCTCAACCCGAGCAAATTGTATCGCACATCCAACGGATGCGGCGGGCGCTGTGAACGCTCTGTATTCTGCGACTTCTCCGCCTCGGAGGCCTCAAGCTCTCGAGAAATCCCCACGTTCCCGAGCACTTCCAGCAAATCTAGCTTCCCCCTGACCGC
>JAADXW010000836.1:0-15113 GCA_023337975.1 Phytopythium ostracodes
CCCCCCCCCCCCCCCCCCGCTTCCTCGCGTTCCGCTGGGAAGAAGTGGGGAAGGCCATGCTTTCGGACGAAACATGGGTAACTCACGAAAAAAAAATGCGCCCATCCGAGTATTAGCCAATCACAAATGCTCCTTAAACATTTTGGCGAATGAAGTGTCGCAGACTTGGGCTTCAAGGTTGAAATTGCGGCAACCTCAAGCGATCGCCGACGCAGAAAATGGCGAGCAGAGATCCCGTGCAAGCGCCGGGATCGGGAGGTGCCGACTGTGGTTAATGATGGTGGAGTGGCGGATCTCGTCCTCATGGACTGTAATGCCCATGATTGGCGAGTTGATGGTCCGAGAAAAAAAAAAAAACTTAGGAAGGCGTTAAGGCTGTTTTAGCATTTTTCGTGTTGGCGTGATGTGGTTGAAGATCCGCACAGGTTGATGAGAAGCCTTGGCAGGTTGACGTCACGCCGCCGTGGGTGGTGATTCATGACACAAGCTTCTTCTTCTTCTTCTTCTTCTTCTTCACGGACGGACGTAAGTAGGTATAATCAGCAAAAGACTCGGGGCGAACCATGGGGGGCGCTCGGCAATCCGAGCTCAAGTCAGCGGCGGTCCAAAAGTCATCCATCTAGTCATGCCATCACTTGCGGCCGTCGCTGGAGATGCCGTGATGGAAACGTCACAGGCTGTGGCGATCTCTCCACTGTACCAAACGATCTCTTGCCACGGGTTCTGACGGAGCGGAGAACAAAGCGCGGCTGCCGTTCGTCTCGGATCGGTGATCCGCGATCACCCACCACACAAGACTCGACACTTAATCTGTCCAGGACAGTATACTAGACTTTCGCTAGTCGGACCTTCTTATCCTCGTCAGGTGAACGTACGTAGCTCTTCGGCGCTTCAACGCGGTCTAGTTCGTCCACACGCACACCAAAATCCATTCACATAGTTCCTTTCCTTCATATCCCTTGGCCTTCTCGGCTCATTCACAGCGACGCCGTCTCCTGGGCGCCGCGGATCTCCTGCTCAAACTCGCACATGCTGCGCGACTGCGTCTCCTCGACCTGCTTCTCGTGGTTGTAGACGCGCGCCGTCTTGGTGATATCGGGCGGCACGTACGCGCCTCGATCGGAGACTTGGCGGTCGCTCGCGACGGGCACAAACTCAAAGTACGCGGCCTCGCAGCGCGAGCTCACGTCCACCAGCAGGCCGTCGTCGCGCACGCCAATGTACCGACGGTGCTGGTTCATGCTGTTGAGGTGGCCCGTGGACGAGTACTCCCACTTGAGCCCGGTCGTGCCGCGCAGGCAGTTGGCGCGCTTCATGCGCAGGTCGCGGAAGCACGAGAGCGTCGACCGGCTGAACATGTACCTGCCCGAGGCCTCGTGGAAGAAGCTTACCTTGATGCAGTTGTAGCCCTTCGAGTAGCACTCTAGGCGGAACTCCGTGCGCTCGACCGGGTTGTCGTCGTCGTACTGAGTGACCACGCCGACGTGGACGCCGTCGGGCAGGATGCGGACGTACTGGTTGCCGTGCACGCGCAGGTACACCTTGATGCCGCCCAGTCGGAGCACGCTGTCCACGACCGACCGGGAGACGGCCTTGATGGCCTCGATCTCCTGCTCGAGCGCGTCCACGTCCTCCTTGGCGAGCCGCTTCTCGAACGGCACGCGCCCGCGCACCTTGGTCATGACCTGCTTGGACCACTGGTGCCCTGTCTTGCACCAATGCGCCGCGTGCTCGCAGTTCTGCGTCACAATGTTGAAATCGCCGCGCCCGAGGCCCAGTAGGAACTTGCAACGCGCGAGCACGACCTCGGGCAGGTCCGACTTGCCGCGGTGCACCTCGCCCCATTTGGACATCAAGTCGCGCAGCCCCGACGTGTGGTACTCGACCAGGCGTAGGTGCTTCGGGCTGCGCTTGAACAGGAACTCCTGCAGCGTCGAGATGCGGAAGCACGAGTCGGCCTGCGCGTCTTGGTAGTTCTCCAGCGGGCTCCACACGTGGCAGACCTTGATGTCCTCGAACGAGTCGCCCGAGGCCCAGACAATGCCGTGGTGCTGGTACGTGATCGGCCAGCGCGAGTAGTCCCAGATGCAGATGTGGTCGCCCGGCCGCAGCGACCGCTTGTCCTCCACCTTGGTGTACACGCCGCCCATCGGTAACGGTGTGTGCTGCTACTGGCTTGGGATCTTGGGCGCTTGAACGCGGAATGGGACACGTGGACGGGGAAGAACAACCCTCGAGCGCGTACGAGAGACGACGCGGCGTGGTCGTTCGCTTTCTTCGGACCGTGAAAGGCCATGACACGGGCCGTTTCCTCGCTGTTGGTGGCCGATTCTTCATACCCACCGCGCTATTTATACGAAAGGAGATCGTGAGAGGCGACGTGCATGGGGAGCATGGGAAGTTGCGGTGTTGGAGCCATTGACGTGGTCGAGTTGATATTGATGTTGATACGTAGGCAAAAAGCAAAAAGCAAGCGCCTTCATCCGGCGACAGACAAAACCTCAGCGAATAAATGAAGCACTTGAGGCGCAGCTAAGTTCGCTCGGCGACTGCATCCGGCAGGAGCACCGACGTGATGTTCGTGATGTGGCTTTGCTCGAGGATGGATGAAGCTATCTGTACAGGGTTGCTGGCCGTAGAAGTCGCTCGAACGATGCTGGCGACACGTTCGAGCTGCCGGGGGGAGGGAGGGGAGTCGAGGCGGGGAGCTTGCTGTCGCTGCCGTGGCGGTCTCGCGTGATGACGATCGGTGAACGTCACGGCGGCGCTCATAAACTATAACTTCTATCGGCGGCTTGGTCTCGCTCGAAGGGAATAAACAACTGGCCGGCGACTCGGTCTATCTACGCAGCGATGGCCGCCGTGCTGATGGGCGTGACGATGCTCGAGCTGAGCCGCGCCGTGGGCGAGTGCTTAATGAGCCCGGCCATCTCCATGTCGCGCATGCTGCGCGACTCGGTGTTCTTGACCACCTTGGAGTGGTTGTACGCGCGCGCGACCTGGTTGATGTCGGGCGGGTTGACTTCGTCGCGCTTGACGTCCTCACATGCGACGAACTCGAAGCGGCAGGCGTCTCCGCGCATGCTCACGTCCACCAGCAGGTTGTCGTCCCGCACGCCGACGTACCGGCGGTGCTGGTTCATGCTCTTGAGGTTGCCGAGCGACGAGTACTCCCACGTGAGCCCGGTCGTGCCGCGCAGGCAGTTGGCGCGCTTCATGCGCAGGTCGCGGAAGCACGAGAGCGTCGACCGGCTGAACATGTACGTGCCCGTCTCCTCGTGGAAGAAGCGTACCTTGATGCAGTTGTACTCCTTGGAGAAGCACTCGAGCCGAAAGGCTGTGCATCCGCGCGGGTCGTCCTCCGGCACGATCTCCACGCGCATGCCGTCCGCGTGCACGCGCACGTAGTGGTTGCCCTTGACGCGCAGAAAGACCTTGGTGCCGCTGAGCTGCAGCACGTTGTTGACGAACGACTGCGAGACCTTCTTGATCTGCTCGATCTCGCGCACGAGCCCGTCCACGTCCTCCTTGGCCAGACGGTTCTCGAACGGCACGCGCCCGCGCACCTTGGTGAGCGTCTGCTTGCACCACTGCTCGCCCGTCATGCACCAGTGCGCCGCGTGCTCGCAGTTCTGCGTGAAGATGTTGAAGTCGCCGCGCCCGAGGCCCAGTAGGAACTTGCAACGCGAGAGTACGACCTCGGGCAGGTCCGACTTGGTCAGGTGCACCTCCCCCCAGCGCGAGAGCACCTCGCGCAGCCCCGACGTGTGGTACTCGACCAGGCGCAAATGCTGCGGGCTGCGCTCGGACAGGAACTCCTCGAGCGTCGAGATGCGGAAGCACGAGTCGGCCTGCGCCTCCTGGAAGCCCTCGAGCGGGCTCCACACGTGGCAGACGCGGACGTCGGCGGCCGTCGCGCCCGACGCCCAGATGATGCCGTGGTGCTGGTACGTGATCGGCCAGCGCGAGTAGTCCCAGATGCAGATGTGGTCGCCTGGCCGCAGCGACGCCATGCTCACCACGCGCGTGTACACGCCGCCCATCGTCGTCTGAGTATCGAAAATGAACCTGCCTGCCTGGATGTGTGTCTTGGGTTCAATATCAAGGAGTGAGCGCGGGCGCGCGGGGAAGCAGGCCGACCGAGTGGCGGCGACCGACCAACTGGGGGGAACTCGGGTGGAGGAAGTGGAGATGTGCCGCCGCCCGGCGGGGCAATCAAGGGCGCGTGGGGAGGGAGGGAGGGAGCCACCGGCGTCAAGAATGGCGGTCAGACTGGCACGGAGTATGGAGAGAGGCGCCGGTTCACTTGTACTGTAGCGGAGCGGCGCGCGCGATTCCACTGCGGCGCGTCGCCGCTCGCTGGTTGATTCGTGGTGACAGCTTGCTTTTCGAATCAAGTCGGGCAGAAGTTGATACCAATTATTGCGTAGTATGGGATTATAAAGTGCAAGCAGAACAGGCATGTATTAAAACTGAATACTCAACTAGAGGTATATATGGGAAAATGGAGGTTTGATTTGTGCATTACTCCCGACGGTCAGGGCTGCGGCAACGTGATGGTCCGGTGAGAAGATGCACGAGACAGTCGACATTTGGGCGAAAAACCGGATTTTCTACCTGCGAAATCAAATATAATCAACAATGGAAGCCTTTTGATGCTCGCAGTACTTCTTGCTAATAGTATTATTCTATGAGCTGCCTAATCCGATATACTTGTGATACATTTTTGTCTTGAAATTAAAATACGATTATATGATTACGCAGATGACCATTCCGGAACCCCGAACCGCATGTCACGGTAAACGTGTCGAGTGTACAGTGCCGTACACAAAACGTATGTGCGGCACATATTTTATATCGGCCGACGCCTGGTCTCTGCACCAATTACAGGTCGAAGCGTCTGCGACATGTAGGGTTACTCGGTCCACGGTCTGGCCTGGTCGCACGCGGTACGTACCCATTTATAACAAACGTCTTTTTTTGGTCCGTAACTAACAGTCCCGTATTTATATATCGTAAAAAACTATCAGCATGTGGACAGCATCAATGCGACATCATCTTCGGGGGAGAAAGAAGAACAGAAAGCGAGTTCAATCCGAGCAAAGCGACCGGCGAGTCCGATCAATTCCATCCTAACTAATAGGGACGCGACGATGCCGGCGTACCACTCGAGCTTCAACGAGCTGCAGGTCAAGGAGGCGTGCGGATGCGCCATCCTGCCCATCAAGACGCGCGCGCGCGGTCCGGCGCCGCCCGCGCCGGACGACCAGGACGACATTGTGGACGAGATCATCTCTCTCTTCCGCGCCAACGTGCTGTTCACCAATTTCGAGATCAAGGGTGGCGCCGACCGCGTGCTCGTCTATGGCACGCTCTTCGTGCACCTGTGCCTCAAGAAGCTCGACCGTTGCACCGGCAAGGCGGACGGTGGGTCGGGCTGTATGATCATGTAAACGTTGACGCCTCCCCCTCCGTGATCTAACCTATCGAGTGTGTGCATCGCCTCCGATAGCGACGCGCATCCTCCAGCAGACGGCGGTGGACCAGTTCGCCATCCCCGGGGACATGAACTTCCCGCTCGGCGGTCTGGTACGCGCGCCCTCGGGCGCCAACGAAGCCGGTGCGTCGCCGGGTTATCATGGAGATACGAGAGGATAATCCGATAAACTGACAGCGTTCTCCTGATGCCCGCAGAGACGATCCGCGGGTACTTTAAGCAGCTGCGGGAGGCGATCGCACTGCGCCTGGTAGACCACGTGTTCCCTAACGGCGAGCGCAGCAAGTGGTGGATGCTCTTCGCCAAGCGAAAGTTCATGAACAAGGAGCTCTCGCGCTAGACGACGGGCGCAGCGACAAGGCAGCGGCATTGGTCTCCATTGCGACCGAACATAATAACGTGCATCACAAGTGGCGGGGGCAGTCAGCACGGTAAAAGGGGAGAGGAGGAGGCGTTTGCTTCTCGAGCAGCGTCGTCGCAGCGGTCGTGAATCAAAGACAAGGCAGTTCAACATGCCTATAGATCCTCACGTCCTGGAGTTGATGGTACCTTCTTGAGAGCGTGTGTCGACGTGTTGTTGTTTTACGTGTATCGAGGTGCAAGTTACGACGTGAAGCTCGCCAGGTTAGTCGCCACGCGGCGTGTTTTGCCCAGATACGACTGCCCTTTGAGACGACAACGACCGCTTACGCGAAGGTGGCGGCCATCTGAGAGAAGCCCTGGTCCAGTAGCGCGTAGTTCTCGAGCCACTTGCTGGCGGGCGCGACCTGCTGCAGCTGCACAATGTACTGCTGCCTGGGCTTGCCCAGGTGCGCGCTGACGGCGATAAGGTTGATGAGCGTGTCCTCGTTGGCGGGGTCTTTCTGAACAGCCTCGAGCAGTAGGCGCTCGGCCTCGATGAAGTTCTTGAGCGCCATGAACGCGACGGCCGAGCCGTTGAGCAGCAGCGGCGTGGCGCCGAAGCGGTCCGCGAGCTCCTGGAAGTGCAGCACGGCCTCGTCAGCCTTGTCGCCACCGCGGAGCGCGAGGCACCAGGCCTGCGCGAGCTGCGTGAGCGTCGAGTCCTCCTCGATGCGGCGCATCTCCTGCACCTGCTTCTGCGCCAGGTCAAGGCGGTCCATCTGCAGGTACAGGTGCACAATGTACAGCATGTGCTCGAGCGAGCCGCCGCGCGTGAGCGCCGACAGCGCGTCCGAGAGCTTGCCCTCGCGCGCGAAGATCTGGCCGGCGACCAGCAGCAGGTGCGGGTTCTCGCCGCTCGTCGGGTCCGCCAGCCACTCCTTGAGCGTCAGCTCGACCATCTCCCGGTCCACCTGCTGCGCCAGGTACGACGCCCACAGCTTGACGGCGCTGAGCGCGATGGGCACGCCGCCCGCGTCCGGGATCGACTGCAACACGGGCGTTACGTTGCCCACCGCCAGGTGCGCGCGGTACACGTACACGTCACGCTCGTGGCGCAGCGACTCGCGCATTTGGCTCAGCATGCCGCCCTCGCTGATCGCATTCTGGTAGTTGCCCACCCATAGCTGGTTCTTGAGCGTGAACAGCTCGTCCGGCTCGGCCATGCTCGTCGGTCGGTCGGTCGGTCGATCGGCGTCAGGGAAGATTTTCTCGCTCCGCTTCTGGGGGAATGTGTGCTTTTTGCTTGCCACGTCGTCCGGTTATGCCCTTGTGTACAAGCTAAACTGACCTAGTAGGAGATATGTGATCTAAGACAGCGACGCATGCGTCAGATTTGAACGGACACAAGATAATATTGATCTTGTTTTGGCGATAAAGTAAAATCTAGGGAAAAAGTTAACTTTATCAGCAAGAAACGGTACAAAGGAAGCTTGGAAAAGGCGCGCAAAAGGTGTTCCGAACAGATCATAACACAAATCAGTCCATTGTTGAGCAACGCGACTCGGAGCTGAACGGCGGGTGCCCCCAGTGTCGATGCCGCCGCGCAAAGGGAGGACGCAACACTGTCGGTTGAATTTCCTTGCACTTGCCTCCTCGGCGTCCTTTTAGCTTGCCTGCTCCTTTAGCTTGCCTGCTCCTCGTGCATCCACATGTGCGATGGATTGGTTATCATAGACGCGCCGCCAATAAACGCTTCCGGTATCACCAAGCTCCTCCCGATGTTGCATGTCACCGACGGGAGCGTCCAGTCCCGCGACAAACCTCCGGCCCCATCAAAAGAGAACAGCGATGCAGTGACGCGCGTTTATGACCAAGCGGAAAGCGTTAACAGTCTCGAAGCAAGCGCTCAGTGAACTTCTCGAACACCGATCAGCGTCCACGGTGGCGAGCACTACTTACTGTATGTAACAAACATCCCGACCTTTCAATAACTAGTCTACTATATTAAGTTATAATCCGTTATTTTTCGCGTCTCCCCAGCCTTACCTATGTTGAAGTGGACTCCAGTCGCAAAGGTGGTCGGCGGCGCGCTTTCTATCGCCGGAATGAGATTCCAAGAAGCCGAGAAGTTCTCGCCATTCGGCATGTTGCGGCCGATCCACAAAGCCGACAACCCACTTGAGAACACACGAACGACCGGACCGACCTGACGGACCGCCTGGCGATGCGCAAGGGCCGACTGGGCGCGCACTCGCAGGCGCGGTACTGCTTCCTCCGCCGGTTCATCGACGAGAACGACGATCAGCTGGACGAGGGCGTGTTCAGTGCGCTCCAAAGCGTCGTGGAGCTCCAGCGAGAGGTGAAGAGGCTCGAGACGGCGGGCGTGATGATGGGACTGGCGCAGACCGGGCAGTTCGTCGAGCTACTCGTCCATCTCAACGGCGTCATGGACTCGGTGTTCGCTTGCGGTCATGTGGCGCTGCCCGAGAGCCTCGCCACGTGAGATCAAGAGCTGGAGAAGGAGAGAGAAGAGCGTGAGCACGTGTACAACGCGTTCTGGAGCGACCGAGCATGGGTTGACTGTGTTATACTGTCGTACGAAGACGAAGGTCGACAGCTCGAGCTGCTGACGACGATCCAGGCGGGGTTCTCCAGGTACAGCAAGCGCTCCAACCTCAAGGACACACAATTGACTGACGCGGAGGAGCACCTGATGACCTGAGTGTACACTGAGCTGGCTGAAAGTGGAGCCTCGTCGTCATGTCGATCCTGGACTGGTTCATGTGCGGCTCGCAGACGACGACCAACCGCTGGGGAATGAGCGTTCGTCCACTGCAGGCGGCCCACGGATGCGGTAACGACGTTGTGGCGACCGCTACGATCTGGTGGGGCCTGCATCACCCCCACGTCGTGTGGGTCATGGGCGCCTGTCACGTGGGCGACCCGCCGTTGCTTGTCCATGAGAGCACGCGGCCGCTGTCCGAGTACATTCGGCAGCACTCGGACAAGCCGACCGTGTGGCGGAGGATGTTATCTCTAGCGCGAGGACTGCATTACCTGCACTAACGAGGCTACGTCTGCAGGGATATCTCGCCAGACGACTGCTTCTGCGTGGGTATGGAAGGCAAGGCCATGCTGTCTGGGGAAGGAGTTACCTTGCTGAAGACCAAGGCAAACGCATCAGCGACCAATTTGGCGTCGAACCGAGCGCCACCCAGCGTCGAGTCCAACGTCTTCCGCTTTGGACTGTGTGCCTTGGCGTTTCTCCACCAAGCTGCCACGACGACCAGCGAAAGGCACGGCGAGACGGCCCGGCAGCAGTGGGCGCGTCTTCCACCCACCTGTCCGGCGTTCGTTATAATAGCCGAGTGGACGCTGATCGACCAAATGTCCCAGCCGGATCCGATCGATCTGATGCTCATCATCCATCAGATGCAGACGTTCGTGGGCATCTCCAGCGCGATCGGTCGCGTCGATGAGACGGTGCTGTCCCCTGGCGAAGTGGGTGAGTTCTATCTGCCGCTGCTGGACTGTTCGTTGAAAGGTGCGCTGGCCAAACTCGAACCCGCCACTTCGGAGCTCGACAAACAGAAGGAGGACACCTACGCTCGCTGCGCGAAACTATCCACATCCTCGTTGAGGGTTCACCGAAGCGGTGCGTTGTCCAGCAGTTTGGCAAACTCTTGTGGAGGATCAGCAAGTCGCTTGAGCCAGCCCAGACATTCATGTCTTCAGATGCTGAAGCATCACGTCACCCGGTCAATACGACGTTGCGCTTCCACTTGGAGATTGACCGACTGCTTGGCCTGCTGAACGTGAGCGACCAAGTCACGATTGGCGGGCTGGATACCAAAAGTGGCTCGAAAGCGAAGTTGCTCAGCTAGAGTCGGTGTATGACAACGAAAACCAGCAAGAGGCCGCTGTGTTAGCTGCGTTTGAAGCGAAGCGGCTCGGGTGTCGCGGTCGAGCGTCCACTCTACACCCCACGACATCGAACGGCCAGGCAGCTACACCGCTTGTGCTCCCGATGTGGTTCATCCCGCACTATGAAGTGACGACGAGCGAGCTCATCGCGCACGGCTCGTTTGGCTCCGTGTCTCGTGGGAGTTGGTTCGACACCGACGTTGTTGTCAAGGAGCTGTTCCTCCTTCAAGGCCAGAACATTAAGACGAAGCGACCAGAGTTCCTGCACGAGGCGGAGACGTGGTTCCAGCTCAACCACGTGAGCATTGTCAAAGTGTACGGCGGGTGCCACGTCGGACGCCTCATGTTCGTGTGCAAGTTAGCGCTTGGAGGCTCGCTGCCGAGCTTCTTAAAGGCGGAGCACAGGGACCCGAGCGTCATTCGGCTCTGTCTGTTCCATACTGCGACGGGCCTCCGCTATATGCACGACGTTGACGTCGTCCACGGAGACTTGAAGGGCAACAACATCGTGGTCGGCAAGGACGCCGTGACCAAGCTGACGGACTGGACTGAGCTTCTTCCGCAAAGACGCCACTGCCGCGGAGCAAGGCGCTATCGGAGCCTACGGTTGGAAGGCGCCCGAGTGTTTGAGTGATGAACGCGCCACATTTGAGTCGGACGTCTTCTCCTTCGGCATGTGCATTGTCGAAGCAGTTAGTGACACCACTCCTTGGGGAGGGCTGCTCAACGACTTGATTACCAGGGTTCCAAGTGGGGTTTTATGGGTCGTGGTTTTATCATTTATCCCACCCACCCACCCCAACAGGCTGGGGTGGCAAATGGGGTTATTCAAGTTTAACAATAATTTTGATAGCGTTGTGAATACAATAATACAGGTAATCAATTGCTAACATAAACATATATGTATTATGGAAGGTTTTGTGAAGGTGAAGGGTTAGGTGAAATTATATTCTTTTGCCCACCCACCCCGCCAAGTTTTTTCACCCCTCGAACGTGAAAAACCTGGGTTTTCCAGAACCCTGTTGATTATCTCTCACGTGAAGAACGGTACTCTATCAAAGCGATCAGAAAAAAGGATTAATACTGGTAGTGCTTCGTTAGAAGAACGAACAGCCCCCAGGGGATTAATTCGGTCCACGGTTTTAGTGTGGTCACATAAATACTAGGTACTGTCAGTACATTATTCTAGTTAAATTTCGGATAAATTTGCCTGAATGAATTAGTTGGACAGGTTTATCGGTTGAAGGCATTTTTGCATAATTTGTTGATCAAACTTAGATGCATATAATATTATAGAAGTCACAGAGTCGAGCCAGATTTGCCGATATACTGACAAATGAAAAATGCGGATTTATAGTTCTGAAAGTGAAGGGTTGACCTGCCCCATTCGAGTATTTCAGATCGTCATTCTCATTGGCCTCGGTTTGATAAAACCGAGGTCTAAAAAAATGAAAGTTTTTTACATGTTTTATTTGAAGTGTTAGCATTTCGTGATAGCAGGTTTACAGGTAAAGTCGCTACGGTCAATCAGTTGTCAGGGATCCGCTCAAGGACGGGGAGGGCCACCTGATCAACCACCTCAGCTCTAGGCGTGAAGCCGTAAATTTAGAAGTGATCAGACGAAATGGTCGGGTTTTGTGGCGCGGGAGCGCTGTATGCGAAAGCTGTTGCCGTCGACAACCGATCGCGCGCACCTGCTCGGGTCGACGCCGCGCGCGACGTCGGCGGGCACAAGTCGGCCATCGGCTCGGGCCATTGTGACCCGCGCGCGTCGGCGCGACTTGTTGGGGATTGGCGGCCGGATTCAACACTTGTTGGTGCGGCGGACATGGTTTCGCAATGGTTCAAGCCGGACCATTCGATGTTTTGCATGAACTGCATGCTGGCGCCCTGCTCGAGGGTCGCCCAGGGCACAGGATCTACGGTGGGCATGAGGTCGTCTCACAGGAGCTCGTGGAGAACTGGGAGTTTAGGTTCGGTGTTTTTGCTTTTGGTCATTAATCAATCTTTTTCCTTCCAAACATCCCGGGTTCGTGCGACAGTTTTGATTCGGGAGCTCGCACGGCACCGGCGTTTTTCTTCACCAAATCCAAGAAATAATAAGAATGTCTCGCGGAAAAGCCTCGTATTGTTATTGTATTGTGATCTTTCTTGGTCTACGTAGAGAAACAACCTTCCTGGAAATGCTCTCCATCTTTTACAAGTTAAGGTCGAAGTAACTAGCTGCACATTTATTTTCCGTTTATACTCAATTTAGGTAATTTTGTCCAGTGTTGTTTTCGATCGGTTCCGCGAGCACGGCGCAACAACATTCTCGATGCAGCTGGCGTTTGCCGCAGGCGAGCGCTGGCTAGCAGCGAGATTGTTGGCAGCGCCTTCGGTGGTTGTGCGTTGACTGTGAATCCAGAACTTCTTTGAATTTTCAAATAATAAATTTGAGGTTATTGTTTTTGGTAACTT
This sequence comes from Phytopythium ostracodes, assembly GCA_023337975.1. Taxonomy (NCBI): domain Eukaryota; phylum Oomycota; class Peronosporomycetes; order Pythiales; family Pythiaceae; genus Phytopythium; species Phytopythium ostracodes. Next base: position 12,224 of record JAADXW010000836.1, read on the forward strand.
TTGAAGTGTAGTGCAATTTAGCAAGCACTGCCAGCCCATTTGCCTCTAGTTCCACTCAAAATTAGGATGAATACCACGCAACATTAAAAAACGGATGAATATCAAGCAAGCAAATGAAAACGGATGCATGTAATGTAAGAGGTGAATATCATGCAAATGGCGGAGGATAAAAAAGCAACTCGGGTCACCGAAGAAGCCAGCGTGCACAGGTGATACGATTAGCGCGCCGCGACTTGCCGTTGAACGCATCCAAGCGCCAAGCTTGAGCTGCTAGTGCTGCGCGATCTCGCGGTACCCTCGCTGTTCACGCTGTAAAGGAACTTGGCCGAGCTGGTCGAGTTCGTAAGTAGATGATCTTGGTGACGGCCTTGCCTTACGAGACGTTGTACCTGCTACAGATCGCATCCTATCCGTCCTTGACCGAGATACCCCCGGGTAGAGGTTGGACTTGTCCGAGATGCCTGCCCCGTGATGCTCCGGCCGCTGCACTGGTATGCGATGTTGTCGGCCGAGTGACCCGTCGAGGAGGCCGATGTGCCGTTCGCGAGCGGCAGCGCGCTGTCATTGTACTGGACCAGCTCAATCGACTCGCGCGCGAGCTTCGGTGTGGCCGCCACGTCGTCGGCTGCCGATGTAGTGCTCGCTGGGCATCGGATTCTTGTACAGCTTAAACTGCACCTTGGGCTTCACCACGCGTCGCGTCGACTCGGTGGAGCGCTTCAATATTGCAGGGTTTTCCTCTGCAGCGCTATGGAGCCGTTGATGAAGCTCGTGTTGTCGGTGATCATGCACATGTCGAGCGTCGTGCGCTCGAGGAAGAACTTGGCGGCCTCGTCGATGGTACCTGTCGTGTGTTGGTAGTACTGCAGCGCAACGATGTAGGTGTAGTCGGACACGGTCATGGCGTCAAAATCAAAGTCGTCGCGCAGCAGCGTCGAGAGCAGCTTCGGCCGAGCCGAAGGAGGGCGTCCGTCCTTGTTTCCGCCTCAGATCATCACATTGGGGACCACAGGCAGTTCATTCACAGCGTTAAGCGGCTCCAGCCGGGGGTGCGGCGTGGAGGGTTTCAAGCAGCGCGAATTCCGAACTGACCTAGCCAGCTACCTACGTCTCTCACTTATATTGTCTCCTAGCCACCGCTTGGTTTGTGGCTCTTCTGTGTTGATGAGCGCCGGACAAGCGCTCTTCTCTTATCGGGAAACTAGATTCCCCTCAACGGAAATCGTGCAGGCCCGTGGCCCGCGTTCACGTACAGCTTGCGCATTTTGGTGCGCCCAAGCAGCGGCATGTCGTCGGCTATCACGGGCTGCCGGCACGTGTGCGTGTTCATCTTACTCACCTCCAATTATCCGTCGGGGCATAGCGCATTTGCCTGCGCGAACAGCCAGTCGTAGCGGCTCTGGCTCGACGGCTTGTCCTTCTTCTTGCTGTTGACGAAGCCCACGCCGCCCGAGATGCGCAGCACGCGGTCCCGCCGGCGTAAACGTTGTGCATGGGCGCGCGAATCGCTCGGCCACGGGCACCGTAGCGCTTAACGGGATTGATAGTGAGCTTGATGCCCGCGAGGCGAGTCACGCCCGCCATCGTGTTGCCGAACGCCAGCACGAACTTGTCACCTTCGATGAGCGATCTGCGGCGCATCTGCAGCGCGATGACCTCTTGTCAGTCAGGATGTGCGCCACTTCCGTGTCGAATTGGAACTGACGCCCTGCTGCAGACACTGACGGTATAGCGACTGGCACGTCTTGTACGTCGCCGTTGGTGACAAAGGCCGAGAGCACGGCGCCAGGGTCATACAACTCGGGTATGAGCGCCGGCTCGAGGTTCGGTGCCTGCGTGGCGGTCAAAGACTGCAGGCCCATGCCGAGCTCCTCCAAGTGGCAGCTACGGTCATTCTCGGGCGTCATTTCCAGCACGGACGTGCCTCGGAAGTCCTCGATCGTGCCCTGCGCCGTCTGGTCCATATCCACCTCGCCTTATTTGCTCTGCGCCTGCAGCTCCAGTAGCTCGAGCATGCTGTAGAAGCCCAGCTCGCGGATAGTGCACTTTGCTCGTTTGAATTGGTCTTATTGAAGTTCATACTGAACTGCAGGCCCCACTTCCAGGGCTTAGTGTCCCGCAGTGCGCTCACCTCGACCTTCATGCGCTTCCCGTGCGTCGGCCACTTGGCCACAGCAGCGCCGGCGGCGGAGGTCCACACGGGCACCCGCATGGTTGTGGCGTTGGTCGTGTCGGACAGCAGCAAAGCGTTCTAGTCGTCCTCACCCCCAGCGGACACGGCGTGGCCGCCATTCGCATGGACGCTGTTGCCTTGGTCATCAAGGAGCCCTGATATCATACACGCATCTTGCACGCAGCTTTCGTGCTCAATCGTATTAGGCGCACGCTGCACTACCAGCAGCCATGCCGCCCGACTTCGTCTGCATGAAGCGCACGTTCGGTGTTCACTTCTCTCATTGCTGTGCGGCGAGTGGTCGTATTTGATAGGTGGTTTACGCATGTACAGCATTGACTCCGATGGAGAATGAGCATGTCGCGTACCGACTGGTCAAGGTTTTTGACTGCGCCTAGCGCGTTTAAGTACTAGCAGAAGGCCATGCACTAGAAGCCTACACTCACACAGCAAACACACGACTGCATTGCCCAAAATGCAAGGTCGCTGCAACTTCAACATGACACGACTCAGAAAACGTATGAGCGAAAATATAACATGCAAAGGCTCAAGATTTGTAACAATACGAGTTTAGAAGTACAGTGCGCGCCAATGAAACGTGAAAATGGCCAGTCGGTCGCATATCTTAGCCAATAATAATTTTCGAAAGCGCAAAATGCCTCGTTTTATAGCCAATTGCGAGATCTCTCGAATAAAACAGTTTTCAGCGGATAAAAC
>JAADXW010000837.1:0-15112 GCA_023337975.1 Phytopythium ostracodes
ACACTTGATTTTATTATGGAATGAGCATGTAGTTGATCGTTATTTCAGTGCGGTTGGGGTTGAGGTTGTCTGCTAATACTTCATGTTTTTGGACTTTCGATCAGTTCCGCGCTTTCGGATTTGACGGGGCGCACTGTATGTGAGCTTTTTATCGTGGGACAGAGAAGTACATCAGTAATTGTTAGTTCTTTGGCTTCGATCAGCGAATAAACGTATTCTCCAAGAGTACCACATTTCAAAATAGAACCCTTCATCTACCTTGTTCAAGGATCATTTTACTTCAAGTATTGATAAAGCCTCACAAGCAAAGTGATCGAGAACCGAAATGTAGGATTTGATGTTATCTGAACGTTGCACGATTGTTGTTCTAGGTCGACTAGGACAACATTCACCTTCACGCAATAGGAGTTAGCAGTTTATAGACGATTCCGACGCTTTCAATACAAAATCAAAATGACACCCAAGTTTTGATAAATTGAAGTACTTTTTTTATTAAGTTATATGAATTTTTTGGGACCCTCTCGGATCCCGGTAGAGACTCTGGATAAAAATACGCCTGATGCTAGCGCCCAGGTTGTTTTTCAGAAAAGGGACGTAACCTGGACGCAACCAGGACAAAAAGCCTGCTATGAACCTGTTTTTTTGCTATAATTGTAATAAAACAAACTCATTTCCCCACCTAGTCTAACAGCTTTCAGGCTGATTGTACTCTTTTGCTTGCTGTGCTCGTCAGTTTCTTTTCACACAATTAACATTTACTTCCGTTCCCCTTCCTGAAGATATGTTCGTGATTCGCGTAGATCAAATTGCCTGCCCGAAAATCGCCGGTGAAAATCTCTAAAATGGCCGTCTATGAAACACAACCTGGACTGTAGGTTTTTCGTATAAGTATCCAGAGAACAGGGTTACACCCTCGATGGGGCGACGCATGACGACGCGGCGTCATGTAAGATCCCCTGGACGGCCATGTCATGGAGCCCATGCTGCTGATCGTCAAGAACACGGTTAGCTTGTGGTGCTCATGGCGAGGACAGCTAATCTCGGACGCTTCTCGTTTGTTTGGCGGATTAGGTGGTGCCCTCATCAGAACTGTAGAGTTTTCTGCATCGGATGTACTGTGGGTTACTGTACAGTATTTAGAACCATAGTGGGAAACGCAACGTGAATGGGTCGGGTCACTCGTTCCATCATGAAGTTGAAGTTGTCCAGTAGACCGGTGTGCACGATACCAGGGATGTGACCCCATGCCTCGGGTCTACAGGTGCTCCGTATGCTGCTGTTGTGATCCGTATTGCAGGATTTCGCCATGATAGTTATCTTCTGTATTACAGTAGCATCATCGTCGCGCATGCCTCAACCAACCTGCCAACCAGCGGTTCAATCCCACAGCTTACCAGCAATACGTCTCCGTATTGGTGTCGCATCGCTACTTTAAGCGAGTCTTCGCTGCTACCGCGGCAGCATCTCGTGCGCCGCCGGGTCCTCGCGCACGAGATTGTTGCTCAGCGCGCGCTTGACCTGGTCCGAGCGCGAGATTCTGCGCCGCAGCTGGCGGAAGAAGCCCATGGACGGCGGGCCAGAGCGCGGGTACAAGTCGTCCGCGTCCACATTCTTGGCCAGGCGGAAGCAGCGCGTGCAGTGCTCCTCCTCGAGCTCCCGGCGCGTGACAATACCGCGCACGTTATTGTGCCGGTTGACGACAATGAGGTGGCGTAGGCCAGCGCTACGGAACAGGCGGTAAGCGCGCACGAACGGCGCTTCCTCTTGGATCACGTACGGTGTCTGGTTCATGTACGGCGTCAGATCCACCCACAATGCGCGATCCTCTTCGCGCAGCGTGTATAGCGGGCCGCCTTCGTGCGGGGGCTCAGGCGACACCTTGAAGTCTGCGAACGGCGTAGGCACCGGGTAACGCGGGTAGTGCGCCTCCATGTCGCGGTATGACAGGCAGTAGCGGTCTCCGATCGCATCTGCGGACTGCAAAAGCGAGTCCTCGGCCCGCGGCGTGCTATCGTCCGTCTCGCTGAGGGGCCGCACGTTGTTGTTGGTCGTAACGTCCGGCTCATAAGACGCCGGGTGCGGCTGGCGACTGAACGGCTTGGGCTTGTCGATAGTGAAGTCTCGGTGGCTCAGCAGCACGTTAAGCTGCTTACGCAAGATGACGCCCGCAAAGAAGCGACTGCCGAACGTCGGGTCTTCCACAATCACTGGAAACGCGTTGTGCTTGGTGCTAACCAGCAAATCGAAGATGACCCCTGTAAATTGGAAACAGCACATAACAGTCAGCCACACTACTGCGCAGAACAAAAATCGAACGTGGCCATAGCTAAGCGTGGTGATCGTACCGGCCCGCTCGACGGTTCGAAGCGTCTTCGGGTTCGGAGTCATGATGTGCTTGACGCGCAAGAACGACCCGCGCAGCGAGGGGTTCCAGTCCAGGAAGGGCGCGTGCCGCAAATGGATGTGGATGTCGTAGATGCCTTCGTTGAAGTAGTTGCCGACCCAGCGCGCAAAGAACGATGTCAGGATCAGCGGCAGGCCGAACTCAATGTTGCCCGTGCACTCCAGGATGATGACTGTGAGCGAGATGGTCATGCGCGTCACACCACCAAGCATAGCGACGCTGCCCACGAGTCCGTACGTCCGCGGGTCGACGCTCTTCCAGCTATATAATTCGGTGAAATGGTTGATGACGCGCGTCCACAGCCGCCCGTACGCAGCACCGATCAGCAGGGCAGGGATGAACAATCCGCTTGGTACCTTGAGCCCGTATGTGACGCACGCAAGCAGCAGCATCAACCCCCAAAAGACGATCAGGTTGCGCACTTCGAACGTATCTGGCGGAGCGTGGAACAAGTGCTTGATCGCGATTTCTCCCGATGACAGCATCAGCGAGGCCAAGTCGTTGTACTCACCTTCGGGGCAGTAAAACCGCACCAACTCCTTCTTGTATGGGTACTCCACAGTCTCGTCGGCGCGAAAGCAGTCGGCTCCATCCAACGAGACGCTTGTGCAGCTTTCGCAGATACACGCGGTTCCGTTGCGCCGAAGAGTCTCCATGGCAAAGTCGAACGCCTTGTTGGTCTCGACGCCTGGGTGCGTCAGGTGCGATAGATCTTCGCGCATATGAGGCAGCGGATGACACGTGCCCATTAAAAATGGGGTCGAGAACGTGAGCGAGGAAATAATGATCGACAGCAGCAGCGCTTCCATCCAGGAAACGCCGCGCGTGCGCACCCATCGAGACCGCAGCTTCGCCAAGCGCGTGTTAACCCCGTTGAACAGTGCGCCTTGCAGACCACCGCCGATGCCCATCAGGATGAACAGCGGCACTTCCCAGATCTGGTACGTCGAGGATGTGAATGAACCGAACGTGAACGTGCCCGTGTGGCTGCCAAGCGTTCCCCACGACAGATTGTCATTCATCCCCGAGAGGAAGAACGCCAGCGTGAAGGTCGCCGCCATCGCGCAAAATAGTGTGCGCCACGTGAGCACTTGGTTCCAAAATGAAGCGCCTTCCTCCAGCACGAACAGCACGCCGCCGATGGGCGCGCCGAACGCAGAGGCGACGCCTGCCGCCGCGCCACAAGCCACAAAATCGCGCTTCTCGCGGTCATTGCGGAAACCTGCGAAGTAGGAAAAGCTGGCGATGCGCGGATTCGTTGAGCAACAACACAGCATGGTTGGTAGCTGAGGACATTTTGGGGCAATACATCAGCCATCCGTACCTTGTATCGTAGCCAACCGTCGAGGATTTTCCCTGAGAGAGCCCAGCGGCCACAATGGCACCACTGACAATCGACGTGTTAGCGTCCAGAGGAGAGACTGAGCAATTTAATGAGATCCTAAAGTCATGAGCGTACCTGTGGATCATGGGGCCTTCCTTTCCGACCGGGAGTCCCGCGGACACGGAGCAAATGTTGCCAATCACCTTGGTGATGTACGTTCGCAGTCGTAGCAGACGCGGGATCTTCATGCCTGATTATCCACAAGAGCACAATCGGTCAGTCGTGTGCTCTTCACCGGAAATCAAGCGGTTCATGGGTGTGAACCTCACCGTTCAGCGTGACCTTCACCTCCGAGATACCTGCACCAACATATTCCCATCAGAACTCGTTAACCTCCTTTCCAGCACGCCATGACACCGAAAAGGCACACTGACGCACCAGATCCAGCAGCGACGGGCTCGCCAAAGACCGTGATGGTCGCGGCAATGATTACAAGCCCGGCGTTGAACGCGACGATGCTCCAGAAGGCGGTGCCAAAGAGCACATTCTTCTCGAGCTCGTGGTGGATTGAGTACTCGAGCAGGTGCTTCTTGAGCGACATGAGCAGCGTCGTACAGTACAGCAAGAAGACGGCTGTGAGCGCCGTCACGACGCCTGTGAGCAGCGTGAGGAACCAGCGCGCGTAGATGAGCCGGTTCTTCTCCTGGCCGTTGCGGTACATGTAGCCCATGCCCGACTTGTTCACCACGCTCTCAAACAGGTCTGCCAGGCGCCACAAGCACACACCATACGGATATGAGTCACCTGAGCACTCGTAGCGCCGCCAATGTCCCCTTCCACCAACGCAATGAGTGTAGCGCGTACCATAGTCGAGACTCTCGAGGTCGGAGCTTCTCCACAACATCGCAGCATGTAGATTCGTCGCCTTGGGACGCGCAAGGCAGCTCTGGGATCGTCTCAGCGTCGACGAGCGTCGGCTTAGGTCGTCGGCGCGCACCTGGGGCCTCAAGTCGCGCTAGGAGGACGCGAATACAGCGCGAGAAAGTGCGGCGAAGGCGTCGTGAAGCAGCTTGTTCCGCCCTCTTTTGCTGTCTGCGTCTGGTTGTTTTCTATCCGATTCATTCCCGGCTCTGGACTCAGATAAGATTTACGTGACGATGGGCAGGAGTACCGCGGCGCTTGGCCTTCTTTTCAACCAATCATATCGCTGGCATGTGCGTTTGTTTAAAGAATCGGACCAATCAACGGAAATAGATCTGGATTAGTGATTGATATCAATCTATTTTGGAAATTTATCAAATCACAAAGGTACTGAAATGCTATGATACTCCTCGCCTCAGTTATCTCGATCCCCGTTCAGCAGGGGTATATTCGTTTCCAAAGGTTTTTATTTTTGCCCTCGACAACATCACCCGCAACAACCGATATATGCTATGTATATAGGTATATAGAGAGGTATCCGGCAAGTGAGGGGAAATCGGGTGGAAATCAAAGATTGACCCCTTGGGCGGCGGCACTCGAGGCAACCGGACGGAAGGGCGATGGCGACGGCGCGCGAGCGACTGACGCGCTTCTACCAGAAGTACAACGCGGAAAAGCTGCACGAGATCGACGGCGTGCTGGAGCGCTTCCGCGGCAAGGAGGGCCAGCTGTTCAATGCGCTCGTGAAGAAGTACGGGCCGGAGCCGGGCGCCGACGAGGTGTTCGCGGCGCCCGCCAAGAGCAAGGCCAAGCCGCAGCCTGAGGCGCCCGCCATGCCGGAGTCCAAGGTGGTCAAGGACTTCAACCACGCGCGTCTGGTCGCGTTCTACAAGCGGTACAACCCGGAGAAGCTGGACGACGTGGACAGCGTGCTGAGCAAGTACAAGGGCAAGGAGGCGCAGTTGTTTAACGCGCTCGTCAAGAAGTACGGCCCGGAGCCTGGCGATTCGGACGACGAGGAAGAGGACGAGGAGGATGAGAGCGAGCGCAAGGCGGATGCCAAGGAGGCCAAGCACGAGCAGCAGGAGGAGGAAGAGGACGACGACGACGAAGAGGATCAAGAGGAGGCGGCGGGGGACAGCGCTGAGCCCAAGCTCCGCACGGTGGTGTACTGCCCGATCGACACGTTTCCCCCCGAGTACTGCGAGTACGGTCCGGTGTTCAACGAGTGCAAGCCGTGGATGGCTGAGAACTGCCCGAACCTGATGCTGTCCAAGTACAACCGCACGGTGTCGGAGCTGCTGGAGGTGGAGAAGCAGATCGCGGCGGGCGTGGAGGGCATCTCGCTCGAGGTGGGGGGCAAAACGGTCAAGAAGAAGAAGAAGAAACAGGAGGAGCACAAGAAGAAGGAGGACTGCGTCGTGTACATCTCCAAGAGCTCGCGCAAGGGCCGCAAGCGCCTGACCTTCGTCACGGGCCTCGAGGACTTCGAGGGCGTCAACATCAAGGACGCGTGCAAGAGTCTGGGCAAGCGCTTCGCGTGCAGCTCGTCGCTGTCCAAGACGGACGCGGGCCAGCAGCAGATCCAGCTGCAGGGCGACTGCGTCACCGAGCTCATGGAGGTGCTGCCCGAGATGTTTGGCGTCGAGGAGGCCCAGATTGTCGTCGTCGACGAGCCGCAGAAGAGCAAGAAGTAGGAGGTGTCCAGCACATGAGTGGCCCGGCATGGACTTGCACGTGTCAACTGTTGACTGGAAAAGAAGAAGCTCTTCTCGGTTGTCCTTGCTTCGTGCACTACATGACATGACATGTTCACGATGACAAGCGACGCTGCTTGCCTCTTGCTCACGTCCATTCATCGTGAAATTAATCGTGGTGTTCGATCATTTTAGCCGTAACAAACGAGATATTGATATCGGATGTCAAATCTTATAACGCATATATCAACGTTTTATCTCTAAAACACGTTATTTTATTACATAAAAGCAAGTGATTTTGTGTAAAATGGAGCAGATTCGCCGAGTCTGTCAGCGAGATCGGCCCCCAAGCAAGAAGCGAGCATGAGCCACGAGGACATCCTGGACGACATGTCCCTCTCGGACGACGAGCTGCTGGACAACCTGGCGGACGACATGATGATGGAGATGGAGGAAGATGAGGCGCAGCCGTCGACCGCCATCGAGGACGCCATACCGACGATCAACCCCGTCCGCTCGGCGGCGCCGGCGCCGATGATGCCCCCGATGGGCGGGAACATGCCGGACTTGGGCCAAATGATGTCCCAGATGATGCCCATGATGTCGCAAATGTTTGGCGGCGGCGCGGGGGCTGGCAGCGCTGCCGGCAACCCGCTCTTCGGCGGCCAAGCGTGCGGCGGCAACGCGATCCGGCAGCACACGCTGCCGTGGGACGAGATTGTGCGGCAGCACTCGCCCGCAGGCGAGGCGGACGAGTGGATCGCCACGATGCGCGCCGACGAGCAGAAGCAGCGCGAGTACGCGGACAGCAAGCTGCTGGAGCGGCCGCCCAGCCGCGCGTACCGGACCAAGGCGTCGGTGCTGCCCAACGTGTACATGGAGGCGGAGACGCTGCTCGCGAGTCTGCTCAACGAGTCGGTCCGCGCCGCCCGCCTCGAGCACAACCGCACGTGGCGCGAGTGCCGCGACAACCTGGTGTCGCTGCTGTCCATGTCGGGGCTTGCCAAGGTCTACGAGCGCACGCTCAAGGCGCAGTTACGCCAGCGCGTCGCGAACGACCCGGACTTCCTCGCCCACAAGGACAGCAGCCGCTACAGCAACATCACGCAGGCGCTGTTCACGTAGTCACAACCTCCCACACACAGTAGGGAAGAAGGCGGACCAGCAGCCAAATATCAACACCTCAATACTACTACATGTTCCTCACGTAGGTTCTTCCTCATGTGGCTTCTGTACGTCGCTGGCGCTCTAGCGCTTGTCGTAATTGCTCAAGCCTGACCGCTTTGTCCTGGATGCGCACGAGCACCTCGGACTGTTGCTGGCTCAGTCGGTTCATGACAGCCAGCACCTCGCCCTCCATATCTGCGATCATGTCCTCAGCTTGCAGCTCAATGCCCGGCTTTTCGGCGCGCAGCTGCCGCGCTTCACTCAGTAGCGCAAACAACTTCCTCCGATTTGGTAATTGCTGGTGGTGCTGCCGATAGTTTCTCCACGAGGACTGGATGATCAGCGCTGCGTTCCGAGCGACGGCTTTGTTCCACCTCTCCGTATCAATCAGGTACTTGACCGTTTGCTCATTTGGTGACAAGTCGAGCACGCCAAAGAAGAGCGACTGGATGAGCGCGATGACCAGAACACCTCCAAGCATCGCGCCGATCACAGTGGACGCCCGGCCGAGGTATGTGACGGGGTAGCAGTCGCCAAACCCCGTCGTCGACTACGTACCACACAACAACAGGGCAACCACCCATGTCATCATATAGTCATCGCAGGCATTGATCCCAATCAACCAACCGAACCAGAGCGTACCAGCGTCTCCATGACCATCCAGACGGCCTTCCAGTAGTTCTCGAGTGCGCCTTGCACGGGTCGCTCCAGAATGCGGATGATGGCGGCGGTGAACAGGATGCTGAGCGCTGTGAGCGGCACCAGCACGCGCAGCGGCCGGATCTTGAAGATAACCTTGAAGTGGAAGAATGGGCGCAGCGTGTTGATGTCGTTGAGCGCGCCGACGAACGCCACCCACTGCGAGTACAGGCTCGACGAGCTTCGCACGAACCGTGCAAGAAGGTACAGCCGAATGATCATAAACACACCTGCGTTTGACAAGCGAGTTAGCCTCTCACCATACCGCATTGAAGCAATGCACAACTGCTTACCGAGAGCCTCGACTGGGTACTCGTAGATCAGATAGCAGTTGCCACTGTGCAACACTGGATCAAGTCCGTGCTGGAAGGTCTGGCATAAGGACGTGTCTGCAGTGAGGACGCCGTAGCGCTGGCGGATCTCGATGCTCCCTGTGACGCCCGGCGGGATGTGGAACGCACACACGAGCAGCTCCAGCAGAAGCACCAGTTTTCGGACTACGGGAACTCTGTTGCGCATCGAGGGCTTGGCGCTCTGCAGCTGGCGGATCTCCCGCGTCACTCGGTATTGAAGCACAAGCACGACCTCAAGCACGGCAGTTGATGCCGTCACGACGCTTTTCAGCACGAGAACAACAAGTCGCCGCGTCTCCGGGGCCATACTGCTCATGATCACTTCATTCTCGGCCAGCATCAGCAGGATACCAGCGAGCGCCAGCACGCAGGCGCTGGTTTCCCACCGCCGCCGCGCCGCAAATTGCTGCCGATCCATTGAGTTTTGCGGACACGGCGCGTGGATTAGCGGTCATGTGGACGCTCACAGAGTACACGGACAACTAGCACAGTACCTGGCGAAGTCGTTGCATAAACTGGAGCTGCGCGGTCTTCATATTGAGCGCGACAGCGCCTCCATCGCGCCGCGCCGCTTGCTGCTCGAGCTCCATTTCCGAACTCACGCGACCAGCACTGGCACTGGCGCAAATCAGGGGTTGCTTCATGCGTTAAGTTTGCACTATCTTGCAGGATCAGTATCAATGCGAACATATATGCGAACTTAATGGCTTTCGTGCAATTAGAAACGAGGTCAAAACCGGATTGATCGGAATCGAAGCATCATGCTCAAGTACCAGATGTGGCTCGCGGCGTTGACGGTGTTCTTCGCGCTGTGGTGGCTGCTGCGCGCGTTCGTGGTCGACTCTGTGGGCGACGCACGCGTGCTGCAGGTCGTCAACGTGCTCCCGCTGTACGCGCTGGTGTGCTTCGGCGCGTACTCGCTTGCCGCCATCGCGCTGTCCGTCATGGCCGTGCAGGACTTCCCGGAGGCCGCCAAGGAGCTCGACCAGCAAGTGATTGAGGCCAAGGCCGACCTCAAGCGACGAGGCTTCAATCTATAAGCGCCAAGGGCGCGTCTCCAAGCTCCCTATACCTGCGTAAAGCACGCGGGATCGACGGTGGGGCGGTGTCGTCAAGCACGTTCGTTTTGGTGGCGTCGCATGGCCAATATAGCGTATAAGAAAAAAAACTACAAACAGGCAACCAAGTACATGAAGAGCACGCGCATTTGTGTATCGCTGTTTTGCTGTCGTCCATGAGCAGGAAGGCGTCCATCCAGAGCCGTCCTTCGCGCTGGTCTCCTCCCCATTTCGTCCCTCAACATGTTGCTACACGCGGCAACTTCATGCCCGTTGACCATCACTCTTTCATCCGTATCAAAAAACCTTATGTTGTGACGAGGTTTTGCATTATCGAAGGTTTTGAGGTGTTATAGGTTGTTGGATCCGAGCGGGCGGTTTTTCGGCGCTTTCTACGGGCCGAAAGCATCTCGAGAAGGCGCCTGGCGACGGAAAGTGCGCGACGTTCGAAGCGGGCGAAAAAGCAAGCCGCCGCTGCCGAGGATTCACGGCCCTCCGTCAACTCAACAAGATCCCAAGCCGCACAAGCTCTTCGTGCGCTTTCCGTCAAGTCCTCGCGCGCTCTCCTCCAGTCTCTGAAGCATCCAGGAGGGCGGTCGAAAGACACCACTCTGCGTTTTGATCGCGCCGGGTAAAGTACGCAAAGAAGAAGAAGAAGAAGAAGCCACGACGGGAGGAGGAACAGGGGGGTATCAGGTACCTCTGCTGCATTTGCGTAGCCTGCTGCGGTCCTCCTCGCCCCTCCCTTCCTCTCTCCCTGTCGCCCGGGGGTTCGCTCAAGACGGCTCAATACCCGAGAGATCCCGCCGCCCGCGCAGAAAACGGTACCCGAGATGGCTGGGGAAGCGTACTCGCACCGCTGCGAGTCATGCGGCAGCCAGGACGTCGTCACGGACTATAGCGCCGGTGACGTCGTGTGCCGCGGCTGCGGCATGATCCTCGGTGAGCGCATTATTGATGATACCCCCGAATGGCGAAACTTTGCTAATGATGACCGGGGCGGTGACCCCGCTGCGAAATCCAGGGTCGGAGACGTCATGGACCAACGCCTGAACGACGTCTCGCTCTCCACGTACCTGGTCGACACGCGCAAGCCCAAGACGGGCGTCGACACGGGCGGCGGAGGCGACGCCTCGCGCGCGCACAAGCGCCCGAGCATCTCGTCCGACTCGACTAAGATGAAGCGCATGCAGCGCAACATGGAGCGCATCCAGGAGATTGCGGACCACTTGTCGCTGCCCAAGAAGATCGTAGAGATCGCGCTCGACGTGTACGCCGACGCCGAGTCCAAGGGCGTCAACATGCGCGGCCCCGAGCGCGAAAGCATGCCCGCCGCCGTTCTGTTCGTCGCGTGTCGGAAGGCCGGCAACCCGCGCTCGCTCAAGGAGTTTGAAGACGTGTCCGGAGTGCCCAAGCGGCGCATTGGCAAGTCGTTCATGTCGCTGTCGCGGCGCGTGGACATTGAGATGAGCCAGCCGTCGACGGAGGAATATGTGCGCCGCTTTTGCTCGCGGCTCGGACTGCCCAACAAGACGCAGACGATCGCGCACGACGTGGCGAAGAAGGCGGACACGCTGGGCCTATCGACGGGCAAGTCGCCCGTGGCGGTGGCGGCGTCGGTCATTTACTTGGTGGCGGCCTACACAGATACGAAGCGCTCGATCCAGGAAATCAGCGACGTGACTATGATTGGCGAAAAAAACATGAAGGTCGTGTGCAAGGAGCTGAACAAGAGCCGCGTGGTGCTGTTCGAGGGCGTGCTGACGACGTGATGAGCTTCCCGTCCGTTCAAGATGGTGGAGCCCCAGCGGCGGGCGAAGATGACGACGACGCAAGCCGAGCAAGACAAGGCAAGACAAGAAACACTTCAGGTTCGTACATATTTATAGGAAGGCGGCCGGCTGCTCCTATCTGCACTTTCATGGTAAGCACGCGCAAGCGAAAACACAACTCGGCGTGGTCACTAGGGAGCGTGAAGCGTTGCTGTCGGTCGTTCGCTGCATGAGTCGATGATGTTGAGTGCGAGACTCACCGATCATTTGCCGTGTTTGTTGACAGATCTGCGAGCCACGACGACCCAAGACGGAAGCGAACCAAGTCGCGAGGCCAAGAGAAGACGCGGCGCAGCTTGCACCCTCACGCGCCTGCGCTCTCCTCTCTCCGGTCCCCGACTGTGGTGGATCCAAAGCGCGCACTCGTTTGCACCATATCGTGAGTGCGGTGGGATGTTTTCTAAGTTATTGGCGGGTGGGGATCGCGTGCGAGCTAGACACACACACACATAGACATAGACGCCTCGCATGGGTTCCCGCGTTTCGCTACCGGCTCCCTCACGCAATAGACGCTGCTGGATTGCACCGGCACCACTTGAAGATCAGTCGTCGTCGCCGTTGTCGTCGTCGTTGTCGTCGTCGTGGGGTAAAATTGGAAACGGTTAATCATAGATTAGCTGCGTAATCTCTATCCAGGACTCGCGCGAGCGCTGGCTGCGGCGCAGACGCCACGAGATGCCCTGGTACAGCAGCTCCTCGCGGTGGTTGAGTCGGCGCAGCACAATGTCCAAGTTGTCGGCCAGCTGCAGCAGCGCAAGTGGCGCGTGAGCATCGAGTGATGGACTGACCGTCAGCATCTCCGATAGTGACGCACCTCGCGCGTGCACGGCTCCGGGAAAAGCAGCGAGAGTCCGCAGGTCGAGAAGCAGCACAGGAAGCCGCACGCGTAGCACGGCAGGCACGGGAAGTAGTCCTCGACGGTCTGGTTGATCACTTCGATGCAGAACTTGAACTCCTTCCTCGATACTACCAGCAGGCGCAATCAGCAAGGACACCAGGTGAGTTGCTTGTGACGCAGCGGACCACAACGCAGCATGATGAGATAGCGTACTGATGCCGTCGAGCGTGTCAGGGAACTCTGAGTCGTAGCGGGACGAGTAGCAGCTGACGGTGCGCGCACCCGTGGCCTCGAGCCGCGCGAGCACGAGCTCGAGGCGCTCGCTGTCCACCAAGCGCTCCGTCGACATGCGCGCGCGCGCTTGGCTTAGCCCGGGGCGTTGGCAACGACCAGGATACGCCTTTCAAAAACGAATCGGAGGAACGGCCAGGCCGGTCTCTAATAATAGCAATTGTGAGCCTCAATCAATGGGCCGAAGGTCGTAAGGCAGATAGATCTTTATGGCGTGAAGGGGCGGGCGCAGAGTCCCCGAAGCGTCGCCATGGAGTCCTCGATAGTGGAAGATCTTTTCGACGCGCTGGACGCGGCGGTTCCAATATTAATTGGAGGCGTTGGAGCCTGCGGAGGCTCCCGAAAAATTGCACCATGGGAGACACACACGCCCACGCAGGCGCTTCACTTGTCCGATGACTCGAAGCAAAGGGTGCGAGTGTTAGTCAGACTAATGCCGTACTTCGCCCGGTGAAGCTCTGGATATTTATATCCTTGCCTCAGTAGGAGAGGCTCTGTAGTTCCGGTCAATTAGAGCGTGGTGTCCGCGTCGGGTGTCGGTGTTGAATATCCCGAAGGGGATCTCTGACTGGCTAAGACTTTGTGCAAAGACACGCGCGTCGGGAATATTTTCTTTCTTCACAATCTCGATCGGTCGCAGGGATTAGGAAAACCCGACGAGTTTGTGGCTGTGATTCTGAGCAATCACAAAATCAATATCCAGTGCAGCATGGAGAGCAAAAGGGCGCGCGCCGTCGTGGCAGCTTCCGCGGCGGCTATGGTCGTCACGGCAGTGTGTGGCGCTCCGCCGCTCCATCGTGAGAAGCAGAGCGCCCTCACGGTGACTTCCTTCGACTTGGACGCGCTGCTTGCGCGGCTATTGCACGAAACAGACCGGTGGTTCCGCTCGAACTTGTTCTGCAGCCGCGGCAGCTTCCTTCGGCAGTGTGAAACGCTGCGCCCTAGCCTCGACGAGTCATTCGGACAGCAGGTTGAGCGTTCCTTGAAAAAGAAAGTTGCGGTGACAATCTATATTCTTTACTCAAGCTGCGGATATCGCGAAGCCGCTGCTGTATTTGGCATGTCAAAGTCTTGGGCAGTGAGATTAGCGTCTGTCATCGTAGCAAAGCTGAGGAAAATGCTCCCTACTGTAGTGTCGCTACCTCGAACGACGGAGGAGGTGAACGGGATCGAGCAAGACTTTTACGAAGCACGAGGGTTCCCGGGTGTTATGGGCGCGGTCGACGGGTCGATCATTCAAATTCAACGGCTGTCCGACCATGAGTGATTCTACTGTAGGCATGTCTATCCAGCTCTCGATGTACAAGCGGTAGTCGACCACTCGCTGCATTTTCGAAGCGTCGGCGTGTGCCCTGGATTGTGGTCGGATAAGAAGATATGGGAGGCGTCAACGATCGGCCGATCCTGCCGCTCCATTTTACCGAAAGGCTGGCATTTCATCGGCGACGGGGGGTACACGCTGTCGCCGAGGCTCATGACGCCGTACATACCTACAGAGGAAGGAGGATTTCTGTCTCGTGAGGAGCGGCACTACAACTTCATCCACTCCAGCACTCGCACGGCCGTAGAGCGCGTCATTGGGCGATGGAAGGGCCGATTTCGTGTGCTCCAGAAACCACTGGCAGACAAACCGATTCAGAAGTCGGTGTCTATCATCGCGGCAACTATCGTGCCGCACAACCTTTTTATCGATTTTGGCGATGACACGGAAGTGACATGCTTCAACGAGGAGTCTTTGCCGGATAAGTGCCATGGCGAAAGTGACGTTGGAAGCTAAACGAGACGTCGGTTGGGGAGAAGTAAACGTGATGACTTTGCACACATGTTCAGTATGGCTAAATCTACTCGCTAGTCTGCTTCGATAGAAGCTGTTGTAGAACCTGCAGAATCATGTCCCTCAATACATCAGTCTGCTTGTCGATGGCCTCGGTGATTGCACTACTGATGGACTCCTTGATAGCCCTTTTGATCGCACTCGTCTGATCGTCTAGAGCGCTCTTGATGTCTGCCGCAACTCTCGGTGACGTATCAACCGATGCCGCTGCCATCGATCTGCCCAAGTCTTTGAGGCCGTTCGCCACCTCGCGCATACCCTGTACGTAATACCCACCCTGCGAGCGAGCGCCTTTGCGGTGATACGCCGAAGAAAATTGGGGCACACCATTCGACGGCGCGCTATCATGATCTGCGCCGTCGGTAGGCGCAGGCAAACCATCAGTAGCGGGCGGCACGACAGGCGGGTCGTCCGTGGTCAACAATGAGTCCGCTGCCAACCCCTCCGAGCCATCCCAGTGGTCTTTCATCAGATCGTAGCACGCCGGCTCGATGAGCGGATTGTCCGTGTCGTTTCCCGTGCTCGGCTTGTAAGCGACATACGTCCGTCTCAGCTGTTTCATATATAGTGTGCACTGCACGATCAGCATAGCTAGATAACAGTTAGAGGCAGTACGGTTGCTGCTATCATATCTTCTGTCGGCACTGGTCAGAGTCGAACGGTCGGCGCATATCAACCGTCAATGACCCCACCA
>JAADXW010000838.1:0-15106 GCA_023337975.1 Phytopythium ostracodes
CTTCTGCTCGAGTGCGACGTCTCTGTGCTTGAAGCGAGCCTCGCCGCTCTGTCTGCGTTCCTTCCCGATCGCCTCCTGCGCCTGGCCCGGCTTCGCATGCGCGGACCAATCAAGGAATAAACGACACGCGTACCAAAACAGCGCAGTTGCACCTACGGCAACACCATCAAGAGGCGACACGAAAGCCACAGTATGACGGAGTAACAATGCAAGTCTTAGATTCTCGTCAAGCACATCGGTCGATGTCATTGACGGAACCTCCACACCAGTAGCATCGACGGAAGGTCCATCAGACAATCGCATTTAGGAGGTTACGATCACGTTTCCATCTCACGAACCATGCGAAACGGTGCCCTGACGTTCGTATTCAAGGTGCCGCCAGGGCAGGTGGACGCTCGTCACTCCCAGCACATCAAAACGAACAATCTGGTGCCGACCAGTTGTTGCTACTCGAGTCTTCCTATGCAATCGCTTCAATTACAGCGGCCGCAACGTATTCCACCTTCGTCTCGCCGTCCATCGCCGTTTCCATCGCTCCCGCTTCCTGCACAGTCTCGTACAACTCTGGGGCGATGACCGGACCGTAGTAGAACTCGCTCGCCTTCGCCAGCACCGCCGACAGATCAATCGCCGAAGCGTGCGGAAAACCTGGCGAAGGTGCACTGCCCGGACAAAGGCAAAGAAGATGCCGTGAATCCAGACGCACCACCGACTACGAGTCCGTCGTCGCTTGCACAGGACTCTGTGTGCTCGGCTGAAGACCGCGTCGCCCGGCTTCGCGGAGTTTTTACGAGTACTGCTCCAGCGACTCGTCAAGCTTGGCGCAGAGCACGTAGCACACACCAACCTCCTCCTCTCAATACTTCGCAATCGCGTCGAGCTGCTCCGAAGCGTCGCCCCACCCACGCTGCATCCCCACCACGACGTGAAGCATGAATAGCTCACCCCAACTCTCCATACCCTCTGGAACTTGCGCTCCGTACTGTGCCGTCTTAGCAAGCGGACCGAAGCTCAGATCAGCGCGGCGCAGCGGTCCATCGGCTGTTTGGGTCTGGAGGCGCGAGCCAAGGTATTCACCCAATGATCGAGTCGAATGCATCACCATTCGAGCTAGGACAGCCAAGAAATTGCGGCGCTGCCAGGACGGGGGCTCCACCACGTACAAGCCGCCGTCGAGCCACACCAAATCATTGAGCCGGAGACCACTAACCATGCTCTCCGCGGACACCATCCACTCTCCCTCTGCCGCTTCGCACAAACGATGCATCTTCTGACCGCGCTCTTGGGTCTCGATCAGTGCCGACCCGTGCGCGCAGATTGTTGCGTGGATCCGCTCAACCGCTTGCTCCATCTGCATCTCGACTTGGTTCGGCTTGGATCGCGTGCGCGCTTGGTGATGAGAAGAGGAATAAGCTCTGGGGAAGTGCCTGGGTGTAGTGGGAATGACAGTGGACGCGGACGTTTCCAAGCGTCCCGGGAAATGTGCCGTCAAGAACTGTCCGTCAATGGGTACGTTGAAGTTGCAAGATACGCTTCTACGATTTGCTGAAATTGACCCCATAATCTGACCAGAACAAGTTTTAACTGGCTGAAAAGCGATTTTTATTGCAATACCGTGATTACCAGTTTTATATCGGTACATCATGGTCGGATTGGGGTTGGGCGCCACTTTCCAATTGCCGCGTGGAAATCGAACAGCGCAGGACGGGAGATGGCGGCGACGGCGATGCGGCAGCTCGTGCTGGCGGCGGCGCTGCTCGGCTACCTATTTAACGCCGCCAAGGGCGAGTACGGCCCGCGCGACGCGGTCGTGGTGCTCACGGAGAAGAACTTTGAGAAGGAGGTGCTGCAGAGCAGCGACTACTGGCTCGTCGAGTTCTACGCGCCCTGGTGCGTGCTCCCCAGGCTCTTGCGGCTTTTAATGAAGGTGATACGCGGAGACTAATGTGGGGTTTGTGTCGGGCGGACAGGTGCGGACACTGCCAGAAGCTCGAGCCCGAGTACAAGGCCGCCGCCAAGAAGCTAAAGCAGCATGTAGGGCTGGCAACGCCAATGACATTATGGACCGTAAGGGCAGAAGAGCGCGCTGCTGACTCCGAGTATCATGCGTGCGTGTCTATCTAGGCGCGTCTGGGCGTGGTGGACGCCACGGCCAACGAGAACCTGGCGCAGAAGTACCAGATCAAGGGCTACCCGACCATCAAAGGTGCGCCTGCTTCACCTCACGGTCGACGTCGATGCCGGATATCTAACCAGTTGGTCTTGTCGAACTCAACAGAGTTTGGCGCCAAGAAGAAGCGGCCGCGCGACTACCAGGGCGGGCGCACGCGCGACGACATTGTGCAGTACGTCAAGAACTCGGACGAGGCCAAGAAGCTCGGCGTGAGCAGCGGCCTCGTGACGACGCTCGAGTTTGGCAACGTCCACGCGTTCCTGACGACCAAAGAGCTGCCCTCGGCCATCTTCTTTGGCAGCCCGAGCAAGAAGGCGCACAGGAAGGCCAGCGGCAAGGAGCCGTCGTGGTTGAGCAATGTGGCCGATCAGTTCACGACAATCGCCACCAACGGCAAGGAGAAGAGAGCGAAGAAGACGCCCACTGTGCAAATTGGCTTCGTGCCTGGGTCCGACGACAAGATTGCCAAGCACTTTGGCCTCGAAGGTACGTTGAACAATCGCATTCGCCGTGACTAAAGGTGTCATGGTCCTGTTCGCATCGTAGACTGACGGGTCGTTTCTCCGCGGCTTTATCGATCAGAGGACGCGCTACCGACCGTGGTGTTCGTGGACGCGTCAGGCTCCAAGTTCACCGCCGCGGACGCTTCGGTTTCGCTCGACGAGTCGTCTGCCAAGGCTTTTATCTCTCGCGCACTGATAACGAGCGCGGACGACGTTGCCAACAACTTCGCGTCCGTGCCGCTATTCCCATCGCCGAAGGTCGCCAAGAAGAAGCCCAAGGTCGCGCTGCAGGCACTGACGCCGCGCGATGTTCGCCATTGTCTGAAGCCGTCGCGCAAGCAAATGTGCGTGATCGTCGCGACGAAAGACGAGACCGAAGCGGATGTGGTGCGTGCGCTCGCCAAGAAGTACCGTCGCGATCCGTTCGCGTTCTTCACCACGAGCAGCTCGGACTCGGCGTTCCAGGCCGTGACGGGCTTTGTGGGCGAGCCAACAAGTGACGACGTGCGCGTGGTGGTGCTCAAGGCGGGTCGCAAGAACAAGTACTCGGGTACGGTGCATCGCTGATCACTGCTTGTTGTTTTGGCTCGGGAGACGATACTCATGCTCTCTCTTTGCTATAAACAACGTGTGTTGAACAGTGCTGCCGAGGTCGGGAGACGCTGTCACGTCCATCGACGAGTTCCTCGACAAGCTGCTGGATGGATCGAGCGGCTTCACCGTGGCTGCAGGTGATCAGCAAGTGCTCGAGGTGGCGCTGGACGCTCACGCCCGCTCGGAAACGCGCCCTGCTCACAGCGACGAGCTGTAGACGCCGCTTTAGAGCCGTGCATGGGGTGGAAGTACATTGTTTTCAAGTCGTCAGGCCAGTACAGCGGCGCGATTGCCGGAGGAAGACGTGTGCGCCTCTAAGACAATGTGCACACGTTCACGATCAACGCATCATTATTCTCGTTCCGCTCTCGCCGCGTGTGGGTACGCATCTAATTTGAAATGGAGGACGAACGCTTGAGGCGCAGGCGCGCGCCGACTTCCTTCTCCATGGCCTGGTAGGCGGGGATCGTGTCGGCGCGCTCGCAGTACGCGTTGGGCGGCAGCACGTAGCCGAAGCAGCGCACGAGGTCCTCCGGGTCCACCTTGGGCGTGGCCAGCGACAGTGAGGCCGCAAGCTGCTGCTTGTTGGCCGCCTTCTCGCGCAGAGACTCTGGCAGGGACGCCGCGGCGCCGCGGAACTGGCGGCGCACCAGGTGCGGGATCAGGTCGGCCTTGATGCTGGCGATGTACTTCTTCTCCTGCAGCAGCTCGAGCACCCAGTGCGAAAAGATGTAGAAGTGCGGGTCGTACAGATCCGAGTGCAGCACGATGCTCGGCCGGCGCTTGAGCAGCGTCTTGGAGATGTATAGATCCTCGTTCATGTGCACGCCCTGCGAGACGAGCACGATACGTCCGACGTCGTCGTCCGCGCCTGTGTGCTTGCCCTCGACGAGCGCGATGCAGTCCGTCATGTCCTTGTCGCGGCGCGGCTTCTCGCCCTTGGCCTTGAGAGCCGCAGCCGACAGCTCAGGCTTGAGCAGCATGGTGACGCTCGCGTCGTGGATGCGGTGGAAGTCGGCCACGTTGTGCACGACCACGTCCGTGACCAGGTCGCCCGCGAGCACGATGAAGTCCTTCTTGATCCTGTCCGCGAGCTCGCGCAGCGCGTCCGCCGTCTCGGAGCTCTCCTCCACCTCGCACACTTCCACATGCATCTTGCCGTCGTACTCGCGCGTCACGTAGTCGCGAATCTTGGGCAGCATGTCGCCCGCCGACGCCACGAGCGCCTCCGAGAAGCCCGACGACTCGAGCAGCTGCAGCTGGTACCACAGCAACGGCTTACCGTTCGCCGGCAGCAGCGCCTTGGGCGTGTCCTCCGTCAACGGGTACAGCCGGATGCCGCTGCCGCCCGCCAGGATCACCGCCTGGAACTCCGCCATCGCCACAAGTCTCTCGCTGATGGAACACTTCCTGCTTTGGGTGGTGGCGTTCTCGCAATGGAGCTCCTCCCATGGTGACGGCGCCGTCGAACTTAACGCTGTAGTGCGTACTTAGAAATGGTACCGTACTCAGTAAATGCCACTATTTCGATATAGTGACGCGATGCCTCCCCAAGCGACGCGGGAAATGCGCGCATTCCCCGGCGATGCGCGCAGGTGACGCCTTGGTGACTGGACTGCCGGCACGTCTGCGTGTTTATTGGGGCGCGCATCTATCGCGCTGGTGGGCTGGCTTGTCGGTGAGCGCGAGCGACTGAAGCATGAGCGACTCGGAGGACGAGCACGTGCTCTTGGACGAGCAGGTGGGAAGTTGTTCGCGCTGGTATCTTAGGGCGCCGTCTCATGCGGGGTATGCGGTGCTGTGTTGATGCGGTTGACGCAGAGCATGGACGAGGTGCACGAGCTGGAAGACGCGCTTCGAGTCAGGTGCGCCGCGCTGCGTGGCTAACTCGCTCTACTCTACTGATCGTTTCAACCTGCACGCTCGCTTGCCACTTCGACTTGGTCTGTGGGCTTTGCTCGTGTGCATGCTGATGCGAGAGCAGCGTCGACACGAACGCGTCGCTCTCGCCGACCCGACGGATGTTAGTACCAGGCAGAAACAGCGACAAGAGCGACGCGAGCAGCGACGTCGGCCACGACTTGGATGACGAGAGCATCAGCGACAGCCACAGCTCCGGGGACAGCGATCGCTCTCTGGAGGACGAAGACGACTCTAGATGCGGGTCTTTAGCTTGGAACGCGAGGGCGCCGTCGCCATCACTTTCGGGGTCCGACTCGGACGAGCCGCCTGAGATACCAGGCAGTCCGCTGGCTCAGGTAAAGCGCCTCCTTGCTGTCGTTCGTATCACTTGAGAGGGCATCTACTGATGGATACCGGACATGGCGAGCAGAAAAGTGGCATTACGGCGCCTGCAAGTCGGTCGTTCGCGTCGGCTTCCTCTCCTTCAGCGACTTTAGGCACCGGCAACGTCGACATCTTCAAACTGGAGGAGGACGAGTACGAGGCGAAGGAGTCCGAGCAGCCGCGCGCGATGGAGTTCCACACCTCGAGCTCGTCCGAGTCGGAGAGCGACGACGATGGGGCTGCGCCAAAGATGAACGGACGATCAGTGCCGCCGAACATGGCATACAGCGAGCGCCCGAAGACGGCGGCCAAGGAACTCGAGCAGTACCGAGACGCAGTACCCGAGGAGTTTTTCGAGCGAATAGAGCGAGAGGACGACGGCGACTACGAGCTGGAGCGACACGCGCAGAGTGTCGACGCTTCCAGTGATTCGACCTGGGATTCACAACCAATGCAGCGGCCACAGCAAATAGCTGCAGATACGACAGTCAATAGCCGATCCTATTCGGGAGAGCGGGCGCGACCAAAGGACCGGACGCCAGCATTCAAAGTGCACGTGCCTGCCGAAGTCCAGGAGCTGTTCAGCGTACGTGGTGTAGTGCTGTCAAGCGCTTGGCCGAGTCGGCGTCTCACTCAACGTCGTGGATGTATTGCTGCTGCTCATTCTGACAGCTCATTGACGCCTACATGCCGGAAGAGGTAGAAATTGGCACCCGGCTGGAGCCATTCCTACCGGAGTTCATGCCTGCAGTTGGGCTCCCATACGACGGAATCGAGGTACCTTACGTGCATTTCCATCACCAGACGCCTTCTTCCTCGATTCTAAACCAGCATTTCCATCTCGAAACGGCAGATTCCTCGGCCGGACGGGAAGGAAGACAACGTTTTTGGTGTGGACGTGGTGCGCGAGGCAGAAGACGTGAGCAACACGGTGGAGCTCGAGCTGCTGATGCAGGTCGCGCTGGCGAACGATCGCAAGATGCGCTCGCGCAGTGAGGCCGTGCGCTCCATCGATGACGCTGCGCACCGCCCGAAACTGATCGACCAGTGGATCGCGATCGTCGCCAAGGCGCACGCTACCAAGCCTCTACCCCAGGTCTACTACAAGAAGCCGATGCCGACGCTGGAGTCCTTGATGGAGCTGTGGCCCGAGGAATTCGAGCAGGAGCTGAACGTGCACGCCAGCGCCATCGACAAGGTCGGGGCGCTTACGTCCCTCAGCCTCGGCTTGAAGGAGATGGCGACGCTCGTGTGCGTGATGCTGGACATTCCCGTGTATGACGGGCTGCAGCAGCAGTCGCTGCACGTGCTGTTCTCTCTCTATGGCGAAATCGAAAAGTACGAGCAGCAGCAGCAGCAGCTACAACAAGCGCGGTATCCCTGAAAACGCCGCGTTGATGTGGGAGAAAGCAGACTCTGTGCGTCCAACTAACTACACCTCGGCGAAGGTGCCTGGCCACGGCTTGTCGGGACGGTCCGGGTTCCGCATGCGGTCCAGCTTGTTGCACGAGGCGATGTCGGCCGAGAAAAAGATCGTCTCCGACTGGAAACCCATCAAGAGCGCGTCCGTCAGCGGCACGCTTTAAACCGTCAGAGACCAAGAGCGGCAGCTTACCGTGGGGCACTGGAAGTTGAGCACGTACGGACACTTGCGCACGACGTCTTCGCACAGCGATAAGCACGTGCGGAGGCGGCCCGAGACGCCCTCGACGCAGCTCGCGCTCGAATCTCCGTCCGTCGATGTGCTGACAGTCGAAGAAGAAGACGTCAACGGGCACAGCTGCGATGCGTAGCTGTCGGCGCTGTCAGTGCTACTGCTGTCCGAGTGGCCGCATTTTTGGAACTTGATGCTGCAGACCCAGTACTTGTACGCGTCGCGACAGTCGTCGCACCCGTACAGGCTGTACTTGTTGTGGCAGCCGAAGCGCAGCAGCATGACGTTGACGTTCTCGTAGTAGAACTTGGCGCGCGCGTCGGCGGCCGCACCGTCCCGGTCCTCGGCGTCCACCACGGCCGCGTAGTCGACCATGGAGCAGAAGGGCAGCGCGCCCTTGGCGAAGCGCCGGCACACGGGCGTCGCCGGCTCCTCGCCGCTCGATGCCGCCATCACCGGCAGTAGGAGCAGCGCAAGTAGTAGTAGCGGCATCGTGATCTGGATCGGCGTGCGCTTAACCATCGCTGTTCGAATTGAGCTTCGGTTAAGGACGTGGAGACGGCGTAAAGAGTGAAGCATCAGCCGCGAACGACTCTGACAACGCTGGGAGAGCATAATAACGGACAAGCGCATCGCTTGGCGTCTATTTATACATCTTTACTGCGCGGTATTTGATGGGGAAGGCGGGCGCGACGCGCTCCGAGTGTCAATAATGATGAATAGACTGGGACTGGCAGGTGGCGCAGCGCTGACGGCGCGCGCTCATAAATGCTTGCTGGCTGCCTGGCTAGACTCGGCAGTGCGTTCTTGTTGCTGGATCCGCGCGATCGTTCGATCAGTGGTAGCGCGGCCCGGTGCCGTTGATGCGCTGGTAGTGGCGGCGCAGCACGCGAAAGCAGCCGCCGCAGAGCGGCGCGAGCACCGCGTCCACGACGTAGCGCTTGAGCGAGAGCTTTAGCTGCCGGATGGCCTCCATCGCGTTCAGGTCGTGCAGGTCGTCGGGCGTCGAGCTGGTGGGGTTGGGCGGCGGATTGGGATGTGTGGCGACATAAGAGCAAAGGGTGTCGTCTCCGAAGAGTTCGGTGCATGCTTACAGGAAATGTAATACTTCCCGCCAGTCGAAAAAGTACCGCGGCCTAATACTTTGGAACTTTTTATTTTTTTCTCATCCCGTAGTGGTTCCTTTTTCTCTCTTGACTTTTGTATGAATTTGGGCTGCTCGCGGCCAAAAACTATTCACCCACCACAAGGACGTCAGCCATTACTCGCGCACAAAGTAATGACATGTCACTTTGGAAGCAAAAGATAGGTCTTTGTACCTAGCGTTTTGGTACCAAAGTACCTACTACTTTGGAGAACGGCGTTCGCTCCGATTGGGGTCCCACGCTCTAGGCGTATCATCTTACAATAGGGCGTTGGCTCAAACGGTTTTCAAGAATGCCTGGCTTGCGTCCGCCTGGCAAATGGTGTTTTATTGCTGTTATTGTATACATATTGGCTTTGATGGTGGTGTTGGAGTGCAATACGTGCCTAGTTGCGCCACCGTCTCCACGGGCTGCGGCGAGCGTGATCGTAATGTGTCGCCGGCGCTTGAAGGCGGTCGCGTCCTGGCCCTTCATGAGCTGCAGGCGCGTGAAGAGCCGCGAGAGGCCGCGGAAGAGGCACACGAGCGCTGGCGCGAGCACGCGGCCGAGCAGTTGGGACAGCAGCGACTCGCGGAGCTGCTGGTGCGGGAGCGCCATGACTTTTTGCAGTCTCGGGGGCGCTTGTTGCTTTGCTCGCGGCCGAGAGAGTGAAGTTCTGAGCTCGTCGGGTGAGCGAGGACGGTCGGTCGGTCGAGCGGCCGGCCACTTATCCTGGAGATGGGCGAGCAGCAACAAGATTTGCATCGCGGCGTCGGATCGTGTGGCATGGTCTTGTGAATTTGAAGAGGCCTCTCGCCGCTCGAAGGCTACTGATACCAGATGGCCCGGATGTGTCGCTGGACTCTCTAGAGGCGACGGTTCTCTTTCTTGTTCATAGGCTGCACAATAATTCGCGGCGTGTCTTTTTGCTGTTGGAAAGCCGCGGTGATTGGGTTTGCAACGTGTCACAGAGCGGCATTTCGTGCCTGCTGTTGGCTGTAAAATTCCGTTGGTTATCATGGATAAGAGGCTATTTTGCGATGGTTGCAGCGTAAAGTAATGGACGTGTGCACGCACCTGGCAATGCAGTACAGTACCCAGCAATGTGCAAATGCTCAGCTGCCTTTCATGGGGCAAGGAATGAACCTCCACCCGTCCACGAGCTATGAGTCGCCTCCTTTTGCGTCGACATCTATTATACCTCCACGGTAACCTCGCCACGTGTGTCCAGCCTTCGTTATCACTCCACGAACAAGCGCACCTCGCATGGACGGCATGCCTCAGTGATGGTCCACCAGAGACGAATAGCATCCCTACAGCAAACTACAGTACTCCACGCTGCTCTGAGGCGATTACGATGCATGTTGCCACGCTTTCGCTCTTATTTCGCAGTGGAAGGCACGGTGATTCCGTATGCGTGAGTCGACGAGAATAAGTCGACGAGCCATCGCGCGTGCGCGGCAACCTAGCACAACGCAGGCGTACGACTTCCGTTCTTCCGTATCCAGCGATACATTACGGGATGAAGAAGGCGACGACGATGCCGACGACGGCGCGCGAGCTGGAGCAGCGGATCGCACCGCTGCCGCTGCACCGCCGTCTGCGCGCGGCGACCATGCTCAAGAAACTGCACGCGGTCTCGGACGCGGATCCGCCGAGAAGTACCACGACTGCGCCGATGTCCAACCCTCTCGGAGTGACGGGGCTCACGCTTCTCAGCATCTTGCGGCACGACTCGGCAGCTGCGGTGAGGACGTCTCGCCGGGCGCTCACGACCGCGTCGTCGTCGGTCGTGGAGCACTTGCACGACGCCGACGTCGTGTACGCCGGCTGGCTGTGCGTGGAGCACCGGCTCAAGCGTGAGTTCAAGTGGCGGTTCTGCGTGCTGGACGAGACGCTGCTCACGTGCTACGAGGACGACGCACCCAACGCCCGGGTCGTGCGAGAGCACGCGATCGCCGCGGTCGAGCGCCTGACACGGCTCAACCGCGCGCTTGTGCTGATCGGCCGGTCGGGCTACCGCTTGTGGGTGCACGTGGACCACGAGGTCGCCAACTTTGAGCAGTGGTACCAGTTGTTTGCGGCGGCGGTCGACCGGCAGGCGCGCCACCGCGACGGGTCCATCTTCCTGCGCAAGAAGACGCTGGCGCCGATCGCACGCGCTGTGGATGCTGCCAGCCTCACCGGATGGGTGCATCTCCGCCAGACGCGACTCGCACTGTCGTGGCTCTGGTCGCGCCCGCAGCGCGTGTACTGCGTGCTCACGGGGCGAATACTCGCGGGTTTTGTCATCAACATGGAGGGTCGCTGGGCCGACTTCTACGGGCAGATCACGCACGTGAACGCCAACACGGATGACGGCGATGCACCTATTCGCTGGATTGAACTACGGTTCGAGAACATGAGGACGCGCGCCAGGCTGACGGCGTCCTCGTCGGAAATGACACGGCAGTGGCTCGACCGCATCCGCGTGGCACTCAAGGCGCGCTGACATGTCGCCACAACTCGCATTCACTTGTGGAGAGACCGCAGGACCATCATCGTCTTCTCTAGTGATGGTTATGAGAGACCAACATGATCCATCGAGAAAGGAGCTGCACATGTTGGTGTGCGCGTGCTTTGCATTGACCCAAGAAAAGCAAGTTCAACCCCTTCCAGTGACCTTCACTCAGAGCTTGAAGTGGCAGAATGTCAAGCGTTAAATCTGATACGACAGACTGAATCTGAGACTAGGAGAGACCAACTCAGATGGGAGAAAACGGCCGTTTTTTTTATTCCTGATTGAAACACGGTCGTTTAGCTCTGGCGGGCACGGTAGGTACGTCTGTCCACTGGAAGAACTGTGGGGAAAGATGCGCCGTTTGGCGAGCAACGCCTCGCTTTAGAGACGCAGTATGCCTTCCTAATAATCCTCGTGCCGGATCATCGACGATGGAGAAGCAGCAAACGCACGTGATTCCGTGCTGCAGCAACATGAATCGCGTCCCGTCGCGTCGACGTGCCGAAGCGGCACATTCGCTGACGCCGAGGTGACGCCTGCTGAGGAGTGCACGGCGGAATAAAAAACACCCGCCTTCCCAGTTTAAAACTTACCTTCTGTTTGAAATACCTTCAAGGTCAACGACCGCATCACTTAAACCAATACATCTCCCCTGTTCTTTCTCAGTTTTTTCTCCGCTGCCTTTTTTCCAATCCGGGAACAAGGAGGAAAGAAATAAAGCGAGAAAAGCCGGTGGCGACCACCCTCGCGCGCTTACAGGGAAAGCGTGGCCTTCGTCCCCGAGCAACGACAACGCGGGCGAGCGAAGGAGAGAGAAGGGAAGGAGCAGCACAGGCGGCGGGCCCGCTCGATCGGCGGACGAGTCTCTCGGCCAGGCGCTCGTCCGGGAGGGGGAAAGCGAAGGGGAACGAGCGCGGCGAGTGTACTTCACTTGGCCTCCGCCTTTAGGTTTCGTCTCGCGGCTGTCTAGGTGCGGCAAGCTGTGGACGGGCGCTGTCGTTTTGTGAGAAGAGCGCGTGACGAGCACCAAACCGGCGCGTTTCCCCGTCTCGAGTGGGTTGATCGGCGCGGTTTAACACCGGTATATCGACCTGTGGGCGTGTGAAGCGCGTATTCTAAGCGAGAGACCAGCGAGATATTGAGAGAAGACACCGCCGCGGATTAGCAGCGAACAGAAGCATGCAGTTCTTCAAGCAGCTCACGGACCCGGCGCTCAAGCGGCTGTACAAGTTCGTGCTCAAGCGCATGATTGGGCGCTTCCTGGCCGCCGACGAGCTCGATCTAGACCAGCTCGACGTGCACTTGCGCTCGGGCCGCATGGAGCTGTGCGACCTGCTGTTGAACGCGGACGTGCTGAACGCGGAGCTGTGCGAGCCGGCCGGACTGCCCTTCCGCGTGAAGAAGGGCTACTTGGGTTCGGTGCGAGTTGCGATCTCGTACGCCAACATTATGAGCGAGAGCTGCCTCGTCGAAGTAGACGATATCGAGATCGTGCTCGTTCCCGTTGAGAAGTACGAGCGCGAGGAGATGGAGAGGATGGAGCGCGAGGCCGCGGCACAGAGCGCGTCGGGATCAGCGCGGGCTCACCAAGCGAATGCTGCAGCGAGCACCTCCGACAAGGTCACACAAGAAACCGAGCCGATTGATGAGGTGTCGCAAGAAGGCCTCGACTTTGTGGCGAGCTGGATTGAGCAAGTGACGTCCAAGATCAAAGTGACGCTGTCAAACATTTGTCTGCGGCTCGAGACAGGCGAGCAGTACAACGGACGTTATGTGGCGCTCGTGTGCAGACTGGAGTGGGCGCAGTTGACGGACGAGTCGGCGGCCGAAGTGCAAAGCGTGTATGGTCGAAGCAGCTTCGATCATCCAGCGGGGATGTACGACTCGCAGACGCTTGGAGGGGCACAGTCGATGGCGGCGAGCTCGCTTTTCGGCATTTCGCAGAAAGGAATCAAGTTCCGCGGTATTACGATGGACTTGCATCTCAGCTCGGACGACGACGGCATCGACGAACCGCTTTCTGCGCAATTGGACACCTTGGTTGTCCACCCTTTCATGGACAGCGATCGCACACGGCAGTGCTACGTCCAGGTCAAGGTGTCCCATTACGACGCGCTTGAAGCACCGACGGTGGATGCCGACATTTTCTTCCACTCGATTCGAATGGTGATACAGCCGCAGCACTTCCCCGAGTTCGGGAAGCTCATTGACGCGTTCTCAGCTGGCTCACCGGGTGGAACGGCGCACCCACATGATGTTGTGTTTGGGTCGGCGTCAATGTACCAGTCCGTTTGCAACTCTCGGCCAAAGTGGCTGGTCGACGAAGTCGCGAGTGGCAACGGCGAGACAACAACAGCCAACGGTGAAGTGGACTTGTCGTACAAGGAGTTCCAGCGGATTGAACAGCTGCTGACGCAGTATCGGCAAACGCACGAAGATCTCATACGGATGAGTCGTCGCGCCACTTCAGACGCGCAGAGACCAAGCGCGCTTGAGGGTTCGACGATCCAACCAAGGAAGTTGTCGTTAGCGGAAAGTGTCGAGAGCGTCGGCCTTTCTGACTTGGACGACGAAGACGACTTCTTTGACTGCGAAACAAGCGCGGCGGGCTCTGTCATGATGGGAGGAAGTGGCGCCTTTGGCAGCTCCTCAATGATGGGTCAGTCGATGTATGCGTCGGCTCGATACGACCCCGAAGACGACGACAGTGCCGAAGAGGAGAAGAGTGAAGACATGTCGCGATCTACAGTTGGAGGTCCGAGTCGAGCGTCGAGGCAGCTTCAAAACCGTGTGAAGCTGCATCTCCTAGAGTTCCAGATTGTGTTGCTGTACGACGACCTGCCGGACGACGACGACGACCTCGATGATCCTAATGAGGAGCTCGGCTTGAGCGACTCGCAGCGTCCTGCCGCGCCTGGCAGACTGAAGCCTTTGCCTTCCGTGGATGGGCAAGAGCGACTGGAGATTGTCTTCAAGGACGTCATCTGCTCCAGCCTCATGTATTCCGGGTATACAATAGTCACATTAACGATCGGAACGCTTGAGGTCGCGGAGAAGATTCTGCCCAGGATGTCGCTGGACATTGTCGAAGACGAGTCGGCGATGCTGACGACTCGAATTCTCAAGTTTGCCGACTATTCCCCTGCAACGGGGAGAAAAGTGCACCTCTCCGCGAATCTGTCGGTTCAAGTGCGGCTCGATATGAAGAGTGAGGCGCAGGGCTCCGCCGTATCGGCTCTCAGCGTGCAGATCAAGGCGCAACCGCTGCTGTTCGAGTGGGATATGTACATTTTAGACCGAGCCCACCGTTTGATGGCACTGCTCGAGGATCCTTCAGCGAAAGGCGGAGTTGCCTTGGCCCCTCGAGAAGCCAAGCCAGCCGATGAGTTTGACAAGAAGCTGGACCTGACTTCGGAGTGTGTTCAAGTGACGCTGCGTTTCCCGATGGTCAACAGCGATCTCATTCGCTTTGGCGCATCATCCAAGCGTGGACTGTGTGAAGACAAGCTGGTGGTGACCCTGGAAGGTGTGCGGGTTAGCTCCTCTTCGTCCGATACAGATATCGACCCAGAGTGCGCCTTTCCGACGGAAAAGAGTCGCCTTCCGTGGATGTCGCAATTTGACGCCAAGTTCGACGCCGGCAAAGTCGTTCTAGTCACTCCGGAGAGCAATAGCCAGCGGAGCTCGCGTATGGACAAAACAACCCTCTTCACCGTCAAGCGAAATGATACGACGAATGAGGCGTGCAAGATCCGTCTCCGGCTGCAGACGCCATCACCTTCCGAGGTTCGATCAGCTGTTGCATCGAAGCAGAACCTCGCGCAAGACGCAAGCCAAGCGTCAGACGTTCTTCCGCCTAGTGGCGGAGAGGACGTTGATGGTGACGACAATGACGGAGGTCGTGTTGGGCTGAACGGTTGGAGCCTGGACGCAGTCGCCCGAACGGAGCGCTTCGAGGAGTGCGCTGCGGCTTCGGCGTTGCTTTCCGTCGACATCTCTGTTCCGAAAGCAGACGGCGAGTTGTTCAAGTCGTCTCTCGACCGGCTCATGGTGCTTTTTGACGCTCTCTTGATGATCAACCCTATCGACGTCAACACATTCAATCAAATGCTGTCGACCACCACGCTTCGGAATCGGCTGAAGGCGAGCTACATGAGCACTCAAGTTCTCATTGACGAGGGTGCAGTGAAGATCTGCGACTACGTGAAAGTGACGAAGAACGACACCCGACCTGGCGACTTGCAGACGGCTCTGAACCGTCACGAGTGGAAC
>JAADXW010000839.1:0-15093 GCA_023337975.1 Phytopythium ostracodes
CGTCATGAGGAAGTAAGTGCGCACGACGCGAGCGTTGATGCGCAGCATTAGACTGCCGAGGTCCTCGACGGCCTGGTTGCCCGACACCTGGCCCCACAGCTTCATGCCGTAGTAGAAGTTGATGTCCTCGGACGTGCTCTCCTCGTCCTTGCCGTCCGCCATGGGCGTCACGCCGTGCGAGTACGAGTATCCGAGGAACCAGGAGAAGTGGCGGAAGGTCGGAAAATACGGGTCGTCGGCGCTCGGGTTGGCCACATCGCGAAGCAGCACGGTCACCATGGTCTCGAGCTCCGACATGCGCGACCAGTCGGGGTCGAACTTCTTGAGGATGGCGGACGCGGTTACCCAGTACCCGTAGTGGTAGTAGTAATCATTGTAGACGGCGTTGCCGAAGTCGACGTTGACGTCGTTGGACGTGAACGTCATGCTGGAGACGATGCCCGGGTACGTGGTCTCGTACGCGAGTGGCGGGTCGATCGTGTTGGTGAGGAACGGCTCGATGAGCGTCTCAAGCTTCTCGAGACACGTCGTGAGCAGCGATGTGTCGTCACCAACGACGGCGGTGTCGACGGCCATGAGGCACAGCGTGGCGTACTTCTGGTAGTACTTACCGTTGTAGTACCAGCTCTCCGCGTTCATGATCCACGTCGCAGCGATGTCATCCTCCAGCGTCGACAACAGGTTGGTCTGCGTTACCAGGTTGGCCGAGATGTCGGTGGACGGGTAAAATTCCA
This sequence comes from Phytopythium ostracodes, assembly GCA_023337975.1. Classification (NCBI taxonomy): domain Eukaryota; phylum Oomycota; class Peronosporomycetes; order Pythiales; family Pythiaceae; genus Phytopythium; species Phytopythium ostracodes. The sequence goes on from JAADXW010000839.1 coordinate 735, forward strand.
CTTCAGTGTCGACCTCGGGCTCAGTGAGGGTTCACTGCGTGTCGGTCGTGACGACACCTGTCATGGCACCGCGCGTCGTCGAGTTCAGCGAAATGGATGTCGTCGTAGCACCCGCATCTGATCCGAACGAGTCGAGGTGATGCTGGAACGCGAAGTGGAGCAGACCACTCGATTCGCACGTCGTGCCGTTCTTTTGCCAGTCGAGCGAGTAGCTCGTGCGTGACGACACCGCGACCGTTCCTCCACGCACGATGTATCCGGAGACGCATCGTACACTGTTCCGTCGGCACCGCCGAGGATCGCGAGGCGCAGCGTGTCAGAGTACGCGCCAGATGCTACAAGTGCCGAGCCCGTCAAGTGGACCGCGAACGTGACGCTGGCGTCGCTCGCGTAGAGCACCCACGTCTGTGCGTTGCTGAGCTGCAAGACGTACTTTCCCGTCGTGGCGTCGCTTCTCGCAACCGTCATCGTGTACTCGGACTTGAGGCTGGGTGTGAGGCCGCTGTACGTGGCCGACACGAAGGCCATGCCGTTGACGAGGGCCGAGTCCATGCAATTGGTGGTTCCGGAGACGCACGTCCGGAGCGTCGCACCGAGGTCGCTCCACCCGTAGATCTCGTAGTTGGGCCGCGCCGTGAACTCGGTCGCCGACAGCGTCAGGTCGTTGTGGAGGTCGTGTAGGTAGTACTCGATGGTGCCGTCGGTCTCGGCCGACGTCTCGCGGTACGAGTACGAGTAGCATATTTGCAGTCCATACGGCGTGGCATCTTGCGGCAGCTTGAGCGCGTACGGGTTGGCGAAGGCCGGTACGGCGACGGTGTTGTCTCCGACGGTAACGGAAATGAGGTTGGCCCACCACTTGTTGGTCGGGATGGGCTTACCAAGCAGGTCATCGGCCACGTTGATGGCGGGCGCGAGCGCGGAGAGCGTGATGTAGCGCTTGAAGAGCGGCTCGGACGGCTCATCCGTCGCGAACGGCTGCAAGTAGCTGCCTGTGCTGTCGGCGGACGTCGAAGCAGCGTGCACTGTGCCTTCTTCGTACTCCCCGACGTCGGACACGTTCAAAGCTGTCACTTTCTTCCAGTTCTGCGTCCCAGCCACCACGAGCGCGAGCGCACAGGCGAGTACTTCACTTTGGAGCCACGGCAGAACTCATATGATGGTTTCCGTGCTCTATCCGGGTGCTGGCAAATCAGGAAATGGCGCTTTGCTCGATCTCAAGGCAGCGACGGAGCATGCCACGGACTAACTAAGCCAGGACTGCTGAGTGGGGGACTGCATACTGTATCTGCCTGCGGGAGAACATGGAGTGTGCGCGCCACGATGGCTTTAAGGTTACGTCAAAAGCCCGTTTCTATGCTTGAGCTGCTCGATGGCGCCGGCGACCGTGTCTGTGCTGTCAAAGCCCTCAGCTTTCATCGCCGTCGTCGATCACTTCTCGCCTCCCACATGGATCAAGGGAAAGAAGCGTCGTCTTGGTGACGGGATGATCACGCCGCATCTTCGTCCGCTCCCCGCTCCGTCTTCATCACAAACGTATTGTGCTTTGTATGGGCTGGACCAGCGGCGTGGCGTCGTTCACACCGCGCATTGTCAAGCGCAGCGAGCCATATGATTGGGAAGCGCGGGTCGTCCCCCCATTCGACGGTCTCAGTTGCATCACGGTCTCATGTTGCTGTTTGCTGGATATGAAAGGAAGCGTGCACTCGAGTGTACAAGGTGCAGAGCATCTGCTGTGCTGTTCGCGGCTCGCTATGCTCTACACCAGCTGCTTCATTGCGCGGTTCAAGAAGCTTCACGGTCAAGAAGGCTGTGTGCTCTCCCGGTTCGGCGCGCGACTTGCCATTTCAACATCGGAGGGTCGTCAAGGGTGTGTCCCGCGCATTTTTGTTGACGGTCTGGTGCGTTTCGCATCCCGAGACTCCCCCCTCTCGCCGAAGGACCTGTGAAAGCTGGGACGGCATCAACGTTTACAGTTAACACAGGTTGTCGGTACGCGCGGCACTACCAAGAACCACGTGAAAGCACGGTGGTGGGAGGTTTGTACGGGCCTCTCCAGCATGTGGCTGCGACTCTGACGAACAGAGTTGCGTGAAGCCGAAAGAGGCTGAGATCCAGCGGCAGGATTCTCGCTCAGCCGAAATGGTTCCTCCTCAAGTAAAGGAGCGCGTGGTCCAAAGGAGTCAACGGTGCACATCGTGGTGCGAGATCGGACGCTAAACAGCCAGCATTCCTCGGAATCTAGGATGAGACCATCATTCAGTGACCATAGGTCAACACGTGCTGTTCGAGCGGCACATGATCAGGATTTGGCAGGTGACACAACGATTGCGGCAGCCTTGGGGTATCCATTCAGCGATGGTTCCAAGGCCGATCGCCTCGAGTGGCTGCCCCGTAGTGTCCACGAACGCGTCAACCTATTCGATGAACGCCTCGTTCGCCAACATCAATGACAGCCAGCCACGTGTTGGTCAGGCTATGCCCGTCGTTAACTCAGCGACCAATGAGGTATTACACGAATACTTTCATGAACACTGCCAGGCGCTTGCCTTGTCTTATGCGGATGCGTTTGAGACTCCTTATCTTCAAGACCTTTGGAAGTTTGTATGGCGCGTTCTCATCTGACGAGACGCCGAATGTAGCCATGTGGACTTCAACCCACTGGAAATCTACCTCCACGTATTCATACCAACCATACTCAGCAACTGCAACAGGTCAAGTCCATCGACAAGCGCGCTTGCATCTCAGTGTGTTCACCATTTACCGACACACGTATTAGCATGACAAGATACAGTTCCAGCTCTCGGCAATGCAGGAAGCGTAGCGGACCAACAGCCATCGACATCGCGTTCGCGTGTCCGTTGCTCGCGGCGATGTTGCCCGCACGAGACGGCCGATGCTCGAACCACACCAACTTCCAGCGCCAAGAGCCTTACTCTCCCTCCCAAAACATATCGACAAAGTTGCAATCGCGCCCTGAGCAGCGGGCTGATCTTCCAGACGCTTTCCTCGCTCGTCTCGACCTCACGCCAGCGCCGGTTGCAGGCTCTCGTGTCGCCTCGACGGGGGCGAGAGGCTCATATTCGCGACGCAACGAATTATCCGAAACATTGCACTACCGTAATACACTCCCGCGTCCATCGCAATCTGTCGGCGGCTCGGTAGTGACGCGGACAAAGTGGCGCCTCACTTCCTTCATGGATGCACGAGTTGTTGCTGTTGCTGCTGAAGCTGCTGGGCGATCTCCTGCGCATGCTTCGCGCAGTGGCCGTTCTTCTGCGCCCACTTGGTGCAGTTTGGATACTCGCAGCGCTTGCCGCCGCCATGGCCACGGCAGAAGCCGCCCGACTGGCAACTCTTGGTGCAGCCTTCGAACTTGCAGCGCACACCGCCGCCGTGCTGCTTGCACAGGCCCCGCGACTGCGCCGTCTTTGGACAGCCCTCGACGTTGCAGGGCTTACCGCCACCGTGCGCAATACACAAATGACCAGTCTGCGCGCTCTTCATGCAGCCTTCGACCTTGCACCGACGACCACCGCCATGCAGCTTGCACATGCCCTTGACACGCGCGGGGTGGTTGCATCCCAACGCTGAGCAAATCTGGACCGTTCCGTCGGCCTTTAGCTGCGGCTGCTGCTTGTTCTGACCGGCTATCCGCATCGCCTGCTGCTGCGGGTGCTGCGCCTGCTTCTGGGCCATCATGGGCGACGGCATCATCATCGACGTGAACTGCGCCGGGCCGGCGTTCATGCCGTAGCCAGGCGGGTTCATCATCATGTTCTGCTGAAGCAGCACTGATTGGTAGAGCTGGTTGTACTGCTGCTGTTGATGCTGTTGTTGCTGCTGCTGCTGCTTGTGCTGCTGCTCTTGCCGCATGAGCTGCTGCTGCAATAGCTGCTGCTGTGTCTGCATGGGGTCCATCTTGGTCTGATCCATCCCCTGGTAGCCCATGCCTTGGCCGATCATGTCAACCGACGGCAACGAGTTGCCCGCTCCCATCGGCGCGCCAGGATACATGCCTTGCATCGAGCTCTGGTCGAGGGTTTGGCCGTACGTAGCGTAGCCCTGACCGCCAGGGGTGACGCCGCCATTGTTGATCTCGCTATAAATCGACCGCGAAGGGTTCAGCAGCGTCTGCGTATCAACAAATCCGAGCGCGCTCGAGCCACTCTGTGGTGCAGACGAAGCCGCTGGCTGATTCATGGACGCCGAACTCGCCGGCGCACTGGTGGACCCTCCATGGTAGTCCAGCAGGTTGTCCAAATTGTCGACCTGCACGACATCCTCGCCGCCGTAGTCTTCGTTGTCGTAGGCCACGTCTGTCTCGATCGACTCGAGCGTCTTGGCGAGATGTTGGAAGCGGAAACTGTCCTGGCTCGTCATGGGCTTCTGGATCGCCTGGTTCGACGTCGCGTTCAGCATCGCCTGGATGATCTCGAAGCTGGTCGTCCGCATGCCCATGTTGGACTGTCCGCTTCCGCCGGCCGCGCCGCTCGCGCCAGGGTTCATCATGAACGAGCGCATGAGCTGGAGGCTTGACAGGCGCTGCAGATTGCCGTTCTCGGCGTCCTTGTACACCTGCGTGAGCGGCTCGGGTGTGTTGCTGGCAAACGAGCTGTCGATAAAGCTCAGCAAGTGGCGCAAACTCTCCTTCTTCTCCGTCATCGTGAAGTCGTTCGAGCTCAGCAGGCTCTTGAGTGTGGGCTTGGCGCCGGCAGCCGAGCCGTCGTCGCCGCCCTGCGCGCGGTTCTTGACCTCCGAGTTGAGCAGGAAGCTGCCGCCGCTCGAGTTCATCACGCGCGACGATGGCGGCTGCTGGTCCAGCAGACACGCGAGCACGTCCTGGATGGACGCTTCGCGGTGCAGAGGCGAGCGAAAGTCGACGTTGGCCTCGCCGCTCGAGCCGTTCGCGGTCAGCCGCGCCTCGGCGCCGTCCAGGTTGGTCTTGGCGAGCTCCGTCTTGACCATGTTGAGGTCGCTGCCCGTCATGGAAACGGGCGTGTTGGTGGCTGCGGCCGTCTTGACGCGCGCCTTCATCTGCTCCCAGTTGGCGAGCTGCTGCGGCGAGAACAGCGACGTGTCCACGCACTCCATCATGCTCACCAGGAGCTCCGCGTTGATGCCCGGCATGGGTGTCGCGCCCTCGGCCGAAGTCGCGGGGCTCGAGCCCACCTGGTTCTGCGCCATCGCCTCAACGGCAACGCGTTCTTTTTTGTGGGATCTACCGATACTGACGCCGCTCCGTCGCCTTTGATATTAGCGAAGGGAGGCGCGGCGAGAGGAACGGAGAGGTAGGGCGAGGGCTCCGCAGGGGCTGGGTCCTTGTATCTGACCGAGTTCTTTGGCGTGTGGCGTGGCAGGAGGGGGGAGGGGGCGACCGACCAAAGGCAGGAAGGCGAGGCGAATGAGCTGCTGGCCGCCTTGATGTTCTTGTTCTTCCGACGAAAGAGGAGGAGGAGGGGGCGGGTCGGGCCGGGTCTCTTGGCGGCCGAGGAAAATGAAGTGGACCACGCAAAAATAACATGTCGCAGATGGAAAATCCGGGGAATCACTTGATGTGAGTATAGCATACGAACGCGGAGATGGGGGCAGACTGTCCCGTAACGAACGCGTTATTTATGGTACTTTGATGCAGAACCGCTCAAAGGCTGCTCTCGCCGCAGCAACATAGTTTAGTTCTGCCGCCATGTAATAATTTACGTCTCCTATGTATACCAAGGCGCCATGTGCTATACCAATGCGGCGGCGCCGCTTGCCCTCTGCCGCTTTCGGCCCCGCGCTGTCTCGATCTTTGCAGTCGATGCACTTGCCCATGGCAATGTGGAGGGTGGGCGGCTGGGCGCTGGCTGCGCTTGTCTCACGGACAGCGCGGCGCAATACTGCGGGTGCAGGGAATGGTCATAAGCTGCACGCTGTTGGTATCCATGCCGTTTTATATTGCACGTTACACTTAGTGATGGATGCTGGACTCCGTCCGACTGGAGCCGTCCACTGGGCGGAGACCAAGGCCGCTGCAAGTGCTGGCTGCTGATAGAATACTTAGCATTTTGCGTGCGTTGGGCTGGGTTCACACCGACTTCACGCTAGGCGGGCTGCATGGAAGCGGGCAGCAAGCTCCCATCGAAAATGTGCAACTCACAGGGAAGACCTTCCCCATCCTTTAGGATGTAACTTATACTGTATTCATCGACCGACGGTGGGCACGGGTAGGTTGCACTGGGGTTCACTATGGAGAAGATGGTTGAAGATGGCAGTGGTGTTTATACCACGAGAGGCTGAGCTGGCTGTGTTTCTATGCAGTCGAGTAAGTTTACCTACAGTATCACGAACAACTTTGGCACAGTAAAACCTACGTGTCCCTGACATCTGCGTCATGAAAGCAGCTCTCACTGTGAGATCCGCTGCGGTGATGATTGCAGAGGTTTGCCCACGAGCCGATTGCCTTCGTTAGCGCCACACGCGTCGGGGCAGATACGGAGGAGGCGGGCGCTATCAATAGCAAAGCCGCCGTAGCGTTTGTCGGCTATATATGTCGGTCTACACGTGGTGATTTGCAAGTCTTCTCGAGCAGACCGCGGTATGCTGCCGGTGTTAGAGCCTGCCGTGGAAGGCCACGGCAAAAGAAACATGGTGTCCGCAGTGGAGACGGATTCAGGGCGAGTGCAGCATGCGCCGGTTGTGAACAACGACGTGCCTGGGGTTCGTATTGACCATCATGCAGCAGCGAAGTCCGTGTCCCTGTGCGATGATGAGCCAGAACAGAACGCAACCGCCGTCGCCGACAACCCGGCGCCCGTTTCTGATGGACCCCGTGATGTCGCGCCGGACGCATCGAGGACGCAAGTCAGCATGGAAGACGTCCGTGAGGCTGGCTTTTGTGGCTTCCACGACCCAGCCAGTGCTGAAGAGTCATCTTGGCTCGATATCATGAGCCGGCCGATCGCCTGGAGGTTGCTGCTGGGAGTGTTGAGCGAGGACTCCGCTGAGTGGGCATCTTCGCTGCGTCTGCAGCGAGCTCAGTACAAAGCTTGGAAGCGCGAGTATATGGGCCCACGCGGGTCTTCGTCGCAAAGCGACGACGCCAACAACATTGAGCTGCTGAAGGACATTGAGAAGGTATCGAGCGCGATCGGATCGCTATCATTAACCTGACCGCTAACTCTGGCTCTATGATGCTTGACATGTTGACTTCATACCGGGAAAGGATATATGCCGCACGCGGAGCGACCTTGCCTTCTTCGCGGTGGGCGGCATGGCCCACCAGTGGATGCTTCGCATCCTTTTCGTCCACGCGAAGCTGCACCCCGACGTCGGCTACATGCAAGGCATGAACGAGATCCTGGCGCCGATACTGTTCGCGTACGGCAACGACCCTAGCGAAACGTGGGCGCTGGAGACGGAGGCGGACGCGTTCTACTCGTTCCAGAGCATCATCGCGTCGGCCAAGCTCCTGTACTTGCCCGCGCCGTCCGACCCATCCAAGAGCGGCGCCGACCTGCAGATGAACCGCCTGATGCTGCTGCTGCGCCAGCACGACCCTGTCTTGTGGCAGCACCTAGTGAGTCGCACAATGTGCTTCATAGAGTACCGAGCATGGGATATGGCTGACTATGGCGTTCGGGCCGTTCTGTTGGAGCAGAATTCAATCGGCGTCACGCCCGACCTGTTCAGCTTTCGTTGGTACATGACGCTGCTCGGCCGCGAGTTCCCCATGCCAACCACACTGAGGATCTGGGACGCACTCCTGTCCGACTCGAAGCGGTTTAGTCTTCTCCATTACGCCAACTGCGCACTGGTTCGCTGCCGCCGCTCGTCGCTGCTGCGCCTCGGGTTTGCTGGCGCGCTCAAGTGTCTGCAGTCTGCCCCGCCCAGCGGCATCGACGCGGAGCAGCTCCTGCGCGATGCCGAGCGAATGCGCACCAGAGATCGGTTCGTCGATCAGGCCAGAGAGTCTAGCGCGAATAGGGTTTTCGTGCATTTAAATCGGAGTTGATAGAAATGGTAGGCATTGCAAAAGTATATTTGAGCTGCAGGCTGCTGTTGCGCAGTACCGCTATTAATTTTGACAGACCGTTCCCCACCTCCAAAATTATGATCATGTACTGTTGATATTCTCTAAATTTGTTAAACGTGACCAACGTGAACCATTTTCCACCGAGTCGATCCGTCGCCTGTCTCGCGCTTGTTGCTCGCTGCATCCCGCTCGCTGCGTCGACGACGATGGCCGCCTCCGAGCCGCATGTGCTGCTGTACTTTGATGTGAACAAGGTGCGTCCAGCGTGCTCCTCTCATGTCTCCTGTTACCTTCGCTATCCCTCTCTCTGCATCTCACGAAGCGCCGGATCCTTCGCGCAGACCGTCATCATGCACGACCCCGTACAAGGCAAGGACCTGGCCAACATCCTGAACGACCTGCTGGCGGAGCGCGCGTTCGGGAGCGTGGAGGCGGCGGCCGAAGGAGACTCGCAGTGGCGTTGGAACGGACAGTCGGCGCTGCAGCACCCGCCAGCGCCGACGGGCGATCACGAGGTCTCGTTCGGCGCCTTCCTCCGAGCCAAGGTGAGCCTTTGCCACAATGATACTGTACCAGTGACGTCCAAGTGCCATGATATCTAATTACATGACGCTTGTGTCGTTGCTCTGGCGATAGTATCCAACATCGAGAGACCCGTTCACCGCCAAGTACCACAAGAAGATGCGCAAGGTGCTGCGCCAGGACTTCACGTCGCCTGGCAATGCTGGCCATGGCCTAGCAGCCGAGCACGCGCTGCTGCTGGAGAAGCTCCAGCTCCCCCGGTTGAGCTCGGACGGTGAAAAGTACCACGATAATCTGAAGACGCGCGCTGGACTGGACGACTCGGCGTACTTCTTCATGGTCCCGGCGTTCTTCCACCTCATCCGGTCGCTACACAAACGCGGTACCAGCTTCAACCTCATCTTCCGCACGTTTGGGGACGACTTGCGTCGCATCGCGCAGGAGTTCAACTGTTTCTGCGAGGGCAAGCACCCGTACTTCCCCGGCGTCGTCATGGACGGCTCGGACGGCTCCATCGATCGCCGGATACACTTGACTATCGACCAGTCGAGTGGTGCCGACAGCTTCACTTCGGCGCGGTTCGGCACGTTCTATCGCGCGGACGGGTACACGGCGCTGGTCATGGGGACGTTAGACCAGCCCAGTAAGGACGATGAGCTGCATCAGGACGCTACCTTCTACACCCAGCGGCACCCTCACGCGCGCATCCTGGAGGGGATCCCAGCGATCCATCGCTTCTTGACCCACGAGTGGCGGGCCGCGCAGTCCACGCTTGCGATCCGAGACTTTTACCCGTTCTGGTTCCGCAACTGCGAGGACGCGACCGCCGGCAAGCTGCTCACGTTGGACGACCAGGAGAGCGACGTGTACGCCGTTTTCTTCGACGACAACGTCCTCGCTCACGACGCGCACATCGTTGACGCGCGCAGTGCGCGAGACGGATCGGCCATCCCCTTTGACCGGACCAAAGACGTCCATCTGATGCGAGTCGGGCCACTGGACGTGATCCGAGACGAGAACTACTTTGTGCGACGGTTTGGAAAAGCGCTCGCTCAGCGCCAGAAGGATACGTATACCTCGACGTGAGCTTGAGCCGCTAGTAGCTGGCAGGTTATGAACGGGACACACAGACAGGTAGGGACCCGCACTGCCAGGCCTTAACCTCAACGCGTGCTCCCGGGTTGGCGAACAAGTAATGAACGTAAGACAAAGTCAACTGAAGTGAGCAGGCGTATGCGTTTCCGTGCGCACCTCAGAAAACACAACGCGCTTTACGCGTTCACCTAGTGGAGGACAGTTCACGATCGCCGCGAGCGATGCCGAGCGAGACTTCTGCTCCTGCTGCGGCTGCGCTTTCTCTCGGACCGATCCTTGTCGCGGCTATCGCGATCACGACGCTTGGAGTCGCGGTCTCTGCTGCGGTCGCGACGACGACAATCTGGGCTTGTGCTTCGCTTGTTGCTCTCGCGAAGGTGGCTTCGACTTCGGCTTCTACGTGCCCGATGTCGGTCGCTGCGCTCGTCTTCATCTCGCCGCGATCGCTTCTTTCGTTCTGGCGTCCGGCTTCTTCGTTGGCGAGAAGACGAGCCGCGATGAGAATCGGCTTCCAGATACTTGGACTGCTTACGCTTCCCGTCATCTTCGTCGACAAGATCGAAGTCGTCCCCGCCGCGCGATCCAAATCCGTGGCTCTGCTTCAGACGCAGGTTCCCGCCGACGTCGCGACTGCCAAACAACTTGTTGTTTCCGCCTTTACCGCCGCGCTTCTTTTCGTTCGCGTACGGATCGCCATCGCTCTTGCTGTGCTTCTCCCACGGCCTCCGCGAAAACTTGTTCCACAGCTTCGAAACAGACTGGCTAAAGTCCACCTTGATGCGCCGGTCGTCGAGCAGCACGTTGTTCATCTTGAAGTAGGCTTCTTCGCAGTGGCGCTTGTCTTGGAACTCGACAAACGCAAAGCACAGAGAATCGCCCGTCTTGTAGTCACGGATTACCTCCGCCTTGCACGGGCCGAACCGGCAGAACGCCATGTCAAGATCGCTGCTCTCCGTCACCGGGTTGAGCTTGCACACAAAGAGCACTTCCTCAGGAGGCTTGACGTCCGCGTCCGGGATGTCGCCGATCATTTCCAGGACCACGGCTCTCGACTTGGCCTCCTTCTCGCGCAGCGACTGCTCGATCTCCTGCTCCGTGCGTCCATCGTCCTCGTCCAGTTTCTCGTCGGCAGCGAGGCGAGCCTCGACCTGTTCCTCGTCGGGTCGCTCCCGCTTGGGCGACTCGGACGGGACGTCCAGCCCGTCCGGGTCGGGGAACGGGTCCTCCAAGATGTACGTGTGCTTGATCCGCACGTCCTGGTACGGGCGGTACTCCTTGTCGACGAACAGCTCGTTGATCTTGTCCAGCACGTCCATGCCCTCGGCGATCTCGCCAAAGATCGTGTGCTTGCCGTCCAGGTACTCGAGGTCGTCGCCGCGCGTGGTGATGTAGAACTGCGACGCGTTCAGGTTCGGCCCAGCCGAGGCCATGCCCACGAGCCCCTTCTTGCTGTGCGTCAGGTGCGGGCGGATCTCGTCCTCGAAGAAGCGTGCCTGCTCGCCGTAGAGCAGCCCAAACACGGACGTGCCGCCCTTGCCCGTCGCCGTCGGGTCGCCCGCCTGCGCCATAAAGTTCTCCTGCACGTTGAAAAACAGATTGCCGTTGTAGTACTTGGTCTTGCACAGCTTGAGGAAGTTCTTGCTCGCCAGCGGGCACTCGTCCACGTACAGGTCCACTACGAGCTCGCCCAGCGTCGTCTCCACCAGCACCGACATTGTTCCCGCTTGCTTGCTTTTTCGGGGTAATGTGGGGAATTGGTCGACACCCGTTCGCCGATGAGCGTGAGCGATTCCATTGGCTGAAAGCATGTGTGTAGGAAGTAAATTCTATTGGTCAATACTCTATTGAACGTTTTTGATTGGTGGATATTCGTTGGATTTCCCTTTGGACGAAGAGTGATGGTCGCGTTCGGGAAAGTCTACCGCGCATCGCAAAAATAGCGGGCATGAACGCGTTCGCGGTGCCCCCGCCGCTGGTGGCGGCGCGCAAGAAGCGCAGGGCCGAGGACGCTGACGGAGGTGACACTGGTGATGCGAAGGAGGTGGTGGACGGGTACCACGCGTTCTTTACGGCGTGTGAGTACGCGCGGCTGTCGCAGTTTGGCGGAGAACCCGAGACGCAGCGCTATCAGCAGGAACAGCGCCTCCGCCAGACACTGTTGTCGTCGAGCGCCAAGGCGGATTCACGCTATATCAAACAGAAGAAGGCCGAATTGCAGAGTAGGCGGAAGGCCACACATATCATGGTCCTCTTGGACGAACTCATGTCCAAGCACTACGCCGACGCCAAGGACCAAGTCGCGTTCGCTGCGAACGGGCGCCGCCGCCTGTCGGCGCTCTCGATCGAGCAGCACGAAGCCTTCTTGGGGCTGGTTCGCAAGCGGACTGAAGCCCACAGCGTACGCGTTCGAAGTCATGTCGCGTCCAGTGTTATAGGCATGGGTTTGCTAACAGTTTTGCGGACCTTTGATGACAGCGCGGTCTGCCTGAGATCCTCGCGCTATCTACGGATGAAGCAACAGAGCTGCGCTCGCTGGAAGAACAAGTATCCAAGGAACAGGTGAGTCTTTTCTATTATCCGGCCTATGCTGGTGTTTGCCTCTCTGCGGTATCCAGTAGTTGACGACCTTGTGAACTGCATTGCTGCGATGCCTCGTGGAGCAGGCGGACTTCTTTTACCTCTTCAAGAGAGCCACGGCCCCTGTGCAGGCGCAGAACCAGTCATTCGTGCCTCCATTCGCTTCTCGATGGGTAAGGCGAATGTGTAGTCTTCCTGAACAATGTGGATCGCGCTTGCGCCTGGCTAAACGGCGATGTAATGTTGTTTGCTTTGTGCAGTTCGAGGAAACCACACTTCGCGAGTCAAACGAAGCACGACGACTATATCCGCAGTTCTTTGAGACGGCGCTCTCGATCCCAGTTGATCCAAGCAAAGAATCCGGGAGTGCCCAAGCTGGTGGGAACGGTCCGATCGTGAAACACGTAAAAGAAGTGTTTCGAGTTGGGACGGCCGCAGTGATCGACGCCGGCCAACTAACGCCAGGATTACATATAGCGGGACTTGGCAACGAAGCTGCGTCGGCTGGAGACACCTCGCTCTGGGTGCAGAAAGAAGCGATCTCAGCTGACCCACATGCTGAGGGGCTTATGCTGAAGTATAACTGTGACGTAGCGATCTCGTCATCAACGCTGTTGGAGCTGTTCGACCTCTCAACGACAAGCACTGTGGCGGATACGGTGAGAGCACAGATCTCAATGAGTCGTGACACACCGTCAACACTTACACACTCACTCGTCTCATCGCCACGCACACTATGTTAGGTCCATCGCTGGGTTATTCCAGTCAAGAACAGAGTTGTCGTCAGCAGTGACGGATCACCCAAGAAGCTGGTCTGCTTTGATAAAGCACTCCGCGGCCCCAACGTTTCCACACGAGACAAGGTTGCTCTATCTGGGCGATTCCTCGTATTGGATCACCTGAAGGTAAGTGTGTTTCCTGTCGAGAGTATATGAAGACTGTGTTCTGTTCTCCATGTAACCTCAAGTTTCCACTTTCAGTCGAAGTCAGGCACACCAGCAACTCAAGCCAACGGCCAAATAGCGTACCATGTTTGGCTCATTGGAGGCAAGCGCGTGCTGGTGCGGACAACTGTCCATGGATGTCTTGTGGAAGGCGAGAACCACGACGCCGCTTCCGGACGCAAAGTCGTCGATGCCAACTCCGCCGAGCTCTCAACTAATACCAAGGTGCGCAGCCAGCAGGCGTGTCTTTTGATGTGCCGTCCATCACGCTGATCTATCATCAAACATGTTTCCTGTAGCGATCGGTCGCGCTGAGCATGTTTGTCAAGCCCGATTACCACGACGTGGGGCTGAAAGAGCAGCTAACAGTGAGCGAGAGGTCCATGTTTTGGCTTCACTCGTGGCTCCGAGGCAGTTCTCGCGTGGTCATTGCGCGTCTCGACCCGAAGACGAGTATGATCGACGAATGGGAGACCCACTCGCTCAAGACTCTTGTCTACGGCCGAAGTGGCGAGGGTGAAGCTCAGCATGCAGACTATTTTGAGTACGTTGGATAGTTTCTTTTGCGCTTTCGAATTGCTGGCTTTACAGCGCTATTCGCTAACCCGCGGCTGATTTTTTGTGCTTTCCTAGCCCGATGACGAAGTTTGACGCGTTGGCCCATTTGATCACATGCCTATGTGATTTGCCAAGCGGAAACTACCTCGTGCGCCCATCGCTTCATGACAAGTGGAACCCTCGGGTGGACATCTTGTCGTCGGCCAGCAGCCAAGCGGACACCACCGCCGACAATCGCAGCGACAGCACAAAATGGGTTGACCTTTACCAGTATTTGGCGAAATCCAGTGTGGACGGGGTTGAAGTGGCCCCCGCAGCTGTGACGGTGCTGCCAGAGTGGTATCGCCATAACCGCATTCCGTACACGTTTCGCACGGGAACGTACTGCCAAGAGTTTCTCCAAGATGGAGCGTGCTCCCTATTGAGTAGCGGTCAGTACTGCGAAGGGCGGCATATTCAACTGGCGCCGTCGAAGTCTGCAGCAGCCCGATGGCGATTTGAGGACCTCACGATGGTTCTGCGACGCGGGAAGCACGTCGAACACCGCAAACGACCCGCTGGACGCCCAGTAAAGCTCAAACCGTCGTTCCCGATTTGCGCCAATGAAAAGATTGTTCCAGCCGCGATAGTTGTGAATCCACACGCTCCC